>QWZN01000297.1:0-24269 GCA_003693225.1 Venturia aucupariae | reverse complement strand
ATATATATACTTAGGAAATATCTCTAAGGCAAAGAGAAAATATCCTTTTAAGTTTTTCGGACATTTATTATTAGTAAGGAGGGCGTGCAAGTAAGGGTATAGCGATCGCAAGAATAATACGTTAACTTACTCTCTAAATGGTAGGAGATTAATATAGGATAAACTCCTTTCCTATATTATTAAAGCCTTGAACAACAAGTTATAAATCGGGTATACTAGTAGAAGCTTTAGTTTATAGGCTAGAGTTCTAATAATCTTAAGTACCTCGAATAGTCTAAGGTAGTAGAAATTAAGTTTCTTCTTGATCCGTTTTAGCTTAATATTCTTTAAAGATAGTAGGACTACATTACTAATATAGTATAACTTGTCAATTCTTTTCTTATTAGTCTATACCGCCGAAGTCTCTATAGTATCGCGGATAGACTTAGCTAGTTTAGTACGTATTTCTAGAATTTCTTCTATACGCGCCGTTATATTAGGAATACTACTAGCGGGCTTATCCGCGACTAACTAGTTATCCTCCGGGTAGTAACTAAAGAGAGCCTTATATAGAGATCTCTAAATAGAGCTATACTCTACCTAGTTGTATATATTAGCTACTATCTATAGCTAGTACGGCTAGTTATCTATCCGATAACTAATATAGTACCTTAGAAAATATTCTAAATTCTGATTTTGCCTTTCCGTCTATCTATTAGTTTGCGGGTAGAAGGTAGTACTAAGCCTAAGCGTAGTCCTTATATACCGGTAAAATACCGACTAAAATTTAGAGGTGAATATAGGACCGCGGTCTAATATAATACCTAGTAGCGTTCCGTGGACGCCTAGCTAGTCTACCTAGAGCTACGTAAGCTCCGAGGTATTAGTATACTTCGAAATTATATAGTACTATACCTATTTTGTATACCAATTAATAATTACTAGTAAGGTATTAATAATAGTATCTCTTAGTAGTACTAGTAGTAGTTCTATAATAAAGTCGATCGAGAATTCCTATATTAGCCGCGTAGGAAGAGGAAGTAACTTTAGTTTCCCGTATAGTACGTATCGTATAATCCGCGACCTCTAATAGATATCGTAGTCGCGGTAGTACGCCTTTATCTCCTTGAGTAATGTAGGCTAAGTATATTAACGCCTGATATTAGTTAAGCTAGGTTTAAACCCTAAATATCTACCTATAGCAGGGTTATTATAGTAAGTACGTAGGATCTATACCCTTACGGCAAGATCTTTCAGAAAAAAGTATACTTCTTTAAACGTTAGAACGCTGTAGTTATCTATAACCTAAGGCTTCTATAACATCCTAATAGGGTTATGTTCCGTATACCCTGCCTAGGCTTTCTTCTAAACCTAAGGGTTATTTAACTAAATTTTCTTAAGTAGGTCTACTATTGTCTTAGGTATATTCTTATATACGTCGCTGCCCTCAAGGTATATAAATACTAGTCCTACTAGCGTCCTATACTAGGAACGATCCACGAAACCTAGCGGGTCTCTACGAGGGGCCGGAGCCTCCTTCTTATCTAAGGAATAACTTCCTAAACTATCCTTAACTTTACTAACTTCGATACTCGAGAATATCTAGACGGTCTCGGCCTTTACCTTTACCCTAATTAAAGTAATAACGTTTTGAGAAACGTATAGCCCGATTAAGTTCCTTAGGAACTTTAGCTCTAACTAGATATAGACTACGCTAATACCGTGGTTAGACTTTACTACGACCGAGTTACGGAGTTTCCCCTATAATATTGGGAGTATTATTAAAGGAGAGTTAACTAACTTCTTTTCGGTTATATAATCTAGGCGCTGACTAAACCCGTTAGCCGGGTTAAGCTTACTAGGACGATACGTAATAACAAAGTTATATTCGGACAAGGCTTATACCCAACGTACTTATCTAGATATTAATTTTTTGGTAGATATAAACTAGATTAAGTTATTATAGTCGGAGAGGACCTCTATAGGCTCCGCTCCGCCTACGAGGAAGTCTTAGTATTTCTCGAAACTCTTAATAATTACGAGCAATTCTTAGTTGTATATATTATATTGTATCTCTATAGGAGTTATCTTACGAGACTAGAATACTACTAGATACTATAGCTAACCTATACCGTCCGGGAACTTCTACGAAAATACTATACTTACCGCCTACCCTAATTTATTAGTCTCTATTTGGCGTAGAGTCTCCAACGGTACGGTTTGGAACCGTACGGTTCGGTTAGGTCCGGGTTAGGGTTGGGTTTTAGGGTTGGGTTTTAGTATTAGAAACCAAACCTAAACCAAACCGTCTATTTAGAAACCTAAACCGTTAAATAGGTTCGGTTTTTTCTATACTAAACCTATGATTTTTAACTAGAAACTACTATATCTTTAGATCTACTATACTTATTTTAGTTTTTTAAATATATATAATACTCTCTAGGTAATTCTCCATCTTTTAAGTATAGAATATATTAATAAATCCTTAAATATTAATCCTAGTAAGTCACGTTTTAAACCGTCGGGTTGAAATGGTTTGGTTTTTTACTTTTATAAAAAACTAAACCCTAAACCAACCCGAACCGTTTAAAAACCAAACCCGTTAGGGTTGGGTTTTAAGTCCTAATACCCGGACCGAACCGTAGCATTAGGGACCCTAATTTGGCGTAGCCGCGAGATATTGAAGTATTGGAGTATAGGAGCGTAAATAAAGGCGCGCTTTAGTTCCTTAAAGGAGGTAGTAGCTATATTATTCTATAGCTACTAGGGAAAGTTCTTTCCGTTAGTACTACTAATTAATAAGTCTATTAGACCCTTAGCTACTCTTAAGTAGCTATCGATAAACCGTTAGTAGAAGTTTGTAGTTCCTAGGAAAACCTATATATCCTTATAGTTTCTTAGTACCGGCTATGTATTAATAGCCGCTATACGACTTTTCTCTTTGCTTATACTATTAGTACTTAGAATATACCTAAGGAAGTCTACTTCCTTAATATAGAAGTCGTATTTGGAGAGCTTAGCGTATAGGCGGTACTACCGCAGCCTCTCTAGTATCCGATAGATATCTTTCTTGTAGTGTTTTTCTTCTATAGAGAAGATAAGGATATTATTAATAAATACTACGTAGATTACGTCTACCAACCCTATTAGCGTATTATTAATATATACCTAAGAGGTAGCTAGGGCGTTTGTTAGTCTAAATAGTATAACGTTATATTTAAAGAGTCTATAGCGAGTCCGGAAGGTAGTCTTCTACTCGTAGCCTTCTTTAATCCTAATACGATTAAAGGTATCCCGTAGATCTATCTTAGAGAAGACGGCTACGCCGCTAATCCTATTAATTATCTCTAAAATAAGGGCTAATAGGTATTGGTTCTTTCTTATTACCTTATTTAGACCCCGATAGTTAATATATAGGCGTAGGCTCCTATTCTTCTTTGGTACGAAGATGATAAGTCTCCTACTAAGCTCTTTAAGAGTCGTATCTAGCCCTTCTTTAAGTACTCCTCGAGATACTCTCTTAAAGCCTTAAGCTCTAGCTCCGAGAGGTTATATAGTAGCCTAAACGGTACTAGGGACTCTCTAGTATTGACCTTATAGTCCTAATCTATACGCTTAGGTAGGATCTCGGAGTCTTCTTTACTAAATACTAAGCCGTACTCTCTATACGCTCGGATATCTATTAGGTTAACTCCGCCGTAAACCTTGCCTATAGTAGAGGGTTTTGTGGTCTAAATCTATATTAGGTAACTATAGATCTTATCCTTAGCGCTCCGCTTTAAAACCTTTACTATAGACTCGGCGGATATAATCTCCTAATTCTTAGGTAGATTATCTATAACGCTACCCTTACTAGGGTACGTAAAGCTTATAGGGTTGGTTTTCTAATTAAGAACCGGTTCTACGAGCTTGTACTAGAGGCTTCCTAGTAGTAGGTAGTACCCGGCGATATTCGCGGCAACTAAGACAACTTCTTACTACCTCTATTCGCTAAGTATATCCCGTACCTCTAGCTGCACCGTATACTCCCCGTAGACGGCTAGGGGTTTACCCTTAATTAATAACTACGTATTTAATAGAGGCCTTAGATCTTTTAATCTCTAGAGTACTATAAGATCTTAGGAGATTAGGTCAATAGATACTCTAGTATCTACTAGAGCGGGCTCTACGTCTTTACGACCGGCTTACCGATACTTAGCTAGGGCCCTAAGGTTAGAATCTCTAGGCTTTCTACTTGGCCCGATAGTATATACGCTTGCGAGGTCTATTAGGCCTACTCTTTTCCCGGCGTACTTATAGTACCCTTAGGGTTTAGGTAACTATAGGACTTATAGCTCGTCGAGCTGTAGGTCTAGTAACCCCCCGACGTCGCTCCGCCCTTAGCCGTACTAGAGGACCTAGAGCCCTAGGAGTTAGTAGGCTTCGATATCTTTAAAGTAGGCTACCCTTCGCCCTACGTATTAACGCGGCGGTAGCGCTTCTTACTAGACTCGCTACTAGAGCGGGAGGTAGAGAACTACTTATTACTAGTCGTAGGGATACTAACCCTAGAGGACTTAGCTAACTAAAGCTGTTTAAGCGTCTTCTTTAAGGTATCTAGCGCCGTACGATTAGGTATATATACCTAGAATACCTTGCAAAGAGAGGCTTTAACCTTGAAAAGTAATACGTAGTATTTCTAAGGTTTAGGTAGCTTAGCTACTATACCGGTCTCGGTTAGATAGGCCTCTAGATACTAAGTAAAGGCGGAGACGCTCTAGCCTAGTAACTACTTTACTATCTAGAAGTTCTCTCCTACCTTATTCTATCTCTTGATTAGATCCTCAACTTAATCTAAGTAATAGGTACTAAACTCCTTCTAGGTAATATTATCCTTGCGGGCCGACTAGAAGCTTATCTATAACTAGACTAATAGTCTATCGAGGAGAGCTTCTACTAGTCTAACTCTATCTACGTCTACCTTGAATACGTCGCCCTTATACTGCTACGGATACTCCGCGAAGTACTTACTTAACTTATAGAGGAATACCTTGTATCTAGCTATATTATCGCCCTTATACTTCGGAGGTATTAGGTAGTAGGACTTTAAGAGCTAAGAATTGCCCTCGTAGCTCTTCTTAGCTAGCCCTATACTACTAGTAGTAGCTAGAGCTAGCTTAGCTTTCTTAAGACGGACCTATAGGGTTACGATCTTTGGCTAAGCTTCTAGCTTATCCCTCTAAGCTATCGACTCTAGGTTATTCCCTATTATTTCCTCGGATAGTATCTTAGGAGTAGCTAGAACGACTAACTTAGAATCGGCGTCCTTGTCGATAACTAGTAGGTTCTTATAGGAGGCCGCTTTATTCTCTAGCTACTACTACGTATTAGCTTCGGGATCGGTAATACTATTACTAGCTTCTACGCTCTAGTTGCGTATTTTAGGTCCTATAATCGTTTAGGGGAAGGTCCGATCTCTAATAGTACCGACGTAGTATACTCCCTTAAGGGGTAGAGCGTTTATAATATAAGGATACGTAGTAGTACTATAGGGATAGACGTATTAAGAGAGAAAGGGGATCAAATATATATATTTAGAGTAAACGCTAGAGAGGAATCTCTCCTACGTCTAAGCGATAAGATATCTACGTATACGAAGCTAAGGCCGTACGTACTATAGTACGTAACCTAGCTTAGTACTAGACTAATATCTAACCAATATCTAACTAGTCCCGGAGTCTAGAATAGGTTATAGATCCTAATACTACGCTACTCTTAGTACTATTTATTATTGTAAGGATATCTTTGTAGCTAAACTAGGCACGCTCTAATACAATATACTATTTTGTACTAGTACTACTACCTTTCCTATTAGCTACGCGGCTAGAAGTAGGCTTCTTACTAGTATTGGTTCTATCGGATAAGCCTACCTTACTAGAGGCGATATTAGGAGTACCTTCTAGAGTAGAGCTATTATTACTCTTATTAATATTAAGGTTGGGGTTACGTATCTTCTAAACTTTAGATACGCTAGGTTCGTCTATTACTTCGCGAGGGTTGTCAAAGGTATCGTTGTAATAAGTAATATAATATTATTATAGTAATCTTAAAATTAGTTAGTAAAGAATTAGAAATTCTAATAGGATAGTAATAATAGTATACTATATATAGCTAGATACTAAATATTTACTACCTTGGTATTTTAGTTTATCTATTATTATTAGTTTAGCGGTATATATATACTTATTTTTATCAATTTCTTTTAGTTCTTAAGTATATAGCTACTTATCAAGACGTTCCGTTCTTAATGTCGTTAGTTTTGGAGTATAAGAATACTTAAAGTATCGTCCTATATATAGGTATTTTTGTTTAGTATAGTTAATACGAACTTATAATTACTTCGTATACTAAGGTTCTCTTTCAATCGTTATAAGCTTCGTAAGTAAAGTCCGTTTACGTCGTTTCCAAAGGATAGGTATCCTCGTTTAGAGTCGTAGTACTAATCTTAGGTCTCTAAGGTTAATCCTATAATCGGGTTCTATTATCGTTGCTATTGTCGTATATAAATATCTATAAATTAGTAATATAGATATCTCTTAGTAAGGTATCTAGAAGAATAAGTAAATATAGTAAAAGATACTTTACTAAATGACTTCCTTCTCGCTATATATACCGACTAATATAAAGAGCCTACGGTTTGATATATAGTATGAATTCTCTACGGAGATTACTAAAAATATAGTAGAAAGAGCGTCGGTAAGGTAAAAGCTAGATATTATTATCCGCCGTCAATAGAATCTTAGATTAGAAGGAAAAATAGAGTGGAGGTAACATTAGATAGAAGTAAAATATATTAATAAAGACAAGATAAAAGGTCTCAAAAGTACTACTTAAAAGACTATTATATAGAAAGTAGTATAAGTATATATTATTAGTTGGTTCTTGAATATTAGATAGATACCAAGTCCGTCCCTTATATACTAGCCCTATAATAGTATATCCCTACTATAGTAGCCTATTAATTACCCTACTAGCTCTGTATAACTATAAGAGAGTAAGATATAGACTACTAATATTCTCTATATACTTCCTTATTAGATTATATATCCTTACTATAATATATACTTCCTTATAAGTTCTAATGTTTACAAGTCCCTTTAGTATAAAGAATAGGATAGTAGTTTTCTTAATAACCTTATAATCCTTATAGATATAATCTAGGGTATTGAAGGTTCTAGTATATCTAAGTTAACTATCTTTAGGCTAATTAATAATATCCCTAGTTAGTACCTAAAAACTGTTAGTAATAAAAGAAAGAAAGACTATTAGAAATAATACCTTGGTACTAGTAGGGCTAGGTATACTAGGATTTTAGAATAATAAGCTTCTATCCTAGGTTCCTCCTAGTAGATAATATATAATTAATAAGAATACTATAGATTATAAGATTATATAAAATAGTTGTATAATCTTATAATCTAGCTTACAAAGTTAGTAAAAGGAAAACTATAGAACTATAAAAGTTAAAATAGATTTAACTATAGGACAGCTAGAGTATATAGGAACAACTTACCTAGGAAGCTAGATATTAGAGGAATAAGAAAGAGAAAGGACTTCTAAGAAAATAGCTCCTTAAATCCCTAATACTAGTATTACCTCCTTATACTATTATAGTATAATAGACTTGTATCTAGTAATTATATAACTCGGAGTTAATTAATAATTAGGAAATAAAAAGTCTAATAGCCTAGTATAAAATGATTGACTAGATAAAAATAATTATAAAGTAGGAAGAAAAAGCAAGAATATATAACCTAGCTAATAAGAAAAAGATAACTTAGAGTAAGTTTCAGATAGTAAGATAAGAACCTAACTATAGATATTATAACAATATGAGATTGGGAGGATATAAGAGAAGAGGGTAAAGAATAAATAGGAATAGAAGGTAAGAGATAATAGTTCTACTTTATAAAAAGAAAAACTACTAGTATTTATATAAAGGTACTAGTAGACAAGTAGTACTATCTTAATTTCTACTATAGACCTTAGTAAGGCTATAGCTATAGAGGAAAACATAGGGACAATAAGGTAAGTAGTACTATCTAAATAGATACTAGATAGTCTAGACTATCTACCTGTCTATATTATAGTATATAGTAAAATATAGTAATACAATAACAGCTTATAATAATAGTAGGAAACTATTAGCTAGACTTGGAGATTAGATATAAACTATATATATTTGTACACCTCTAATTACTAGACAATTAGAGAGACATAGAATAACTACTAGAACTAAGTAAACTACTAGTAGTTTATTATTCTATAGGCTCTTATCCTAGTCTCCTTATATTAATATCTTTTTATTAGTCTATATTTTATTATATCCTTCTTTACTACTAGCCAAGCTAATACTATATCTATAGTAGTATACTATAATCTACCCTAGCTCTATAAAGTAGAACTAATAGTATAGTTTAGCTACATAATTAACTATACCTTTAGAAGCTATATCCGGGTACGCGGTAATTAGAAGTCCCGGAGATAAGGCTTCTATACTAGTTATAAGTAATATAAGGCTCTAAAATTATACTTATAAAGGTTATATAGAGACGTTGCGGCTAATAAGCTAAGAACGTACGGTAGAAATTCCAACGCGTTACTATAATAAGTGTCTAGCCCCGCTACTATTACAACTAAAAGTAGATACTACGTCTACTTTGTTAGGACGAAGCTAAGGGAACTAGATCTTATTCTCTACTAATAAGCAAGCCGCTTTTTATAAGTCGGTTTCGTAGATAAGTCTATCTCGTATAGGGTATAAGTATTCGCGGTATCCGTAAAAGAAAGTAGTTAGAGGTATTTATTATATTCCTATAGAGTTAACGCTATACTATTATAGTAGTTATACTTAAGAAGAGAGAACTATAGAGCGGTTCTAGTAGCTCTTAGAGCCTTATTACCTAAGGCTTTTAAGGATAAGTAAGTATATATTAGCTAACTTAGAGCGAAGTTTATAATTAATTACCCCGGCTACTAGAGCTACTACGTTTACTCTACTTTCCCCTTACTACTTATAGATCGGCGTCTTCCAATCTTTATACCCTATAGTTACTAGTCTTTTTATCTAATTATCTATCTACTAGAAGTTATAGTCTAGTAAAAGCTTATTGAAGTTACTTTATTAATATTACGCTCTTTCTCTAATAGCGATTTCATCCTCGTAAATATTACTATAGCTGTATTATAAACCAGCTCTATAGTCCGTAGAACCTCCCTCTTCTAATAAAATATTATCTACAAAATTAGTCGTCTTTGTCCTATATTTTAATCGGGATTAAATATAGAAGGGCTCTTTTAATAGGCTATACGCTAATCTTATCAATTTATTAAGCTTAACGTATCGTATAGTACGAGCCTATAAGATAGACGCGGTCTAACAATATCTCTTAAACCTCTAGAACAAGCTAATTACTATCTTTATTACGGATCTAGGCGCTATATAACTATCTAGTAGCGCTATACTTGATCTCGTAAAGGCCTATATATAAAATAGTAGGATAGTACTCTTTATAGCAAACTTTAGTAGCTTTATAAGACTAGACAATATAAATAAACTTTGGAAGAAGTAGTAGGGACTAGACTAGAAGATAGCTATCTATTATTATACTATACTTTATCTTAATTAGTAGTTTCTTTATTTTATTAATACTTTGATATTTTAAATACTCTAGTAAGTCTCAAAGTCTAGATTATTAGTAAAAAATTACTAATAAGCTCAACTTATTAATAATCCAAGCCTTATCGAATCTATAAAGACTTTGAGTCGTTTATTTAAGATTGAGATATTTCTTACTAATAAGATTATAGTACTACTCTCTCTCTCTTTCTAGTTAATCTCGAAGCCTTGTATAGCTAGAAAGCGGTCTTCTTAGAAGGTATTCATACTATAAATATACTCTACTTACCCTTACTAGAGTCTCAAATACAATCTTTTATCTTTCCTACTAAGTCGGTTGCTTAAGATAAGACCCCTACTACTTTTATTAAGCGTAGTTAGAGATAGCTTAGCTATCTTAGGGATGTAAACAACGAGACTAGGATATAAAAGATTATATTAGAAATATATAGATTCGCGGCTTATATTACCGGGTATTAATATATACTCTACTACTAAGATACAAACTATCTAGGAAGATAAAGAGTTACTAGAGCTTAAAAGTTTATATTATACTTTGTTATACTATTACTATAGAACTTATAGTATTAAATATAGAGTAGTAATATTCAAGAGTTAGGTTCTTAGGCTCCTAGTATCTTAGGAGAATATTCTATTAACTTGTCTATATATTTTATTAGAGTTGTACTTGTACTATATACGGCTAATTCTTTATATTTAAAAATATACCTTGTACGTAGCTTATAGAGGACGCGCTTCTTCTTTTAGTCTTTAACTTTAGCTAGTAATATACTAGAGAAAAAATTATATAAAAGATCTTACTATTTAAGAACTACTTCTAAGATATATTCAAAGTCTTAGCGTATCTTTCTAATTCGAATACTATAATAATCTATACTATAAAGGTTAGCTAGTATCCTTCAACTCCTTATCTAGTATCTCTATCCTCTACAAATATATTTACCTTATTCTCCCTCTAACTAGTTACTAAATATAATATCCCCGCTATAACTGCTATCTTTATAGCCGCTTTTACCAACGACGCTAATACCAATCTTAAATTAGTAGATAAGGATCCGAAATTCTAAGCTAATAGTATAGCTTTAGGTATCTATTATTAGCTTAATATTCCCAATTACGTATTACTTCTAAAAGCCGCTAAGAAATCTATAGGTAATATAGTAGAATAGGTTAGTTAGGCTAGAAAGGGGTTTGAAGATTAAGTATAACTTTCTATACTAATAGATATTAGGGGGAACGATATTAAGAAGTTAGAACTAGAGCTAGATATTAAAGATATAGATAAAGTTACTTATTTTAAAGCTTTCTACAGCGCGGATATAGATTGTTAGATTGTAAAGATTATACTACTAGTATTAGGATCCAAGTTATATAACTTTGTCACGTGACCTTCGTCTATATAAGTAGGTTTAGGGGATTGAGATATATTCGTCTTAATCGTCTCGTCTTTTTAGCTATTTAGCGTGGTTAGGAACCTACTTCCTTATAACTAGATATAGAATACTAATATCTTACTTCTTATCTTATACGTCTATTATACTAGAGACGCGGTATTAGAAGTACGCTTATTAAGTAGAGTACTAGAAGGGCGGATTAGAAAGATATATTATATTAGGTTTATAGTTCTAATAGTAGAGAGATATTTTATAAGAAGATAGAGTTTGAAGAGATAGAGAGGTTTATTAATAATTTAGATATATTTACTAAGAGACCTCGCAATAATAGAGAGGGGAAGTAGAGGGAGTATATATTTTAGTATATAGTTAGATAATTGAAGAGAATTTTAAAAGAAGTATAAAGGAGAAAAATAGAGAAAATAAGTAAAATAAATAGATTAAAGATAATTTTTATAATCTAAGAACTCTCCTCTCTTTTATACTCCCGTTCCTACCTAAAGAAAAAGAACTAAATAAGCTAGAAATACTATACTACTCTATTATAGTACTTCTATCTAATAAGCTCTTAATCTATCCCTTTAAATAATCCTTTAGTAGTAGTATTAGCGGCCGCTCCTCCTCCTCTATTATTCTAATTACTTTCTCTAAAATAAGTATTACTAGTTTCTTTATATTATCGTCGCTTATATTATTCCTTAATAGCTAATTACTACTATATATACTAGACTTCAAGTTATAAGTTCCTAGATATCTAATTAGAGATTCTAGAGGCTTATTACTTTTAGTTTTAGTAAAGTAGGTAGAGATAAGTACTTTTAGGGCTAGAGCTAAGTCGTAGATAATATTTCCTTATATCTCTATTATTATCTAGATAAGAAGTTCGTAGATAATCTCTAGTTTATATTAGTTAGCTAGATAGAGTACTACTTAAGAGAAATTAATAATACTTCTTATATATTAGGTCGCGACGAGAATTAGTATAGAGTCTTAATAGCTAGACTATTTATACGACACCCGCTCCGACTACACTATTTTCTATTATTAGTATCGCTGTTTTGATCGATAGTATTAGTATGAATTTTATATAGAACCGCTTCTAAAAAGCGCGAATAACGTAATTCAACGGCTAGCAGGAGAAGAGTAAAATCAATCCGAAGCTGATAAAGTAGGTTATAGTGAAGGCGATGAGCGCGTAGATGACCCGCTGCATGTTCCTACTATAAGAACGGTTGACAAGGCGGCGGTAGAAGAGCAGAATGGAAAGTTTTGTGAGAGAGGTCGACGTGAGGAAGAGACCTTCCGCGCTCCACGCAGCCTTTTCCAAGCACAAAAAAAAAAGTCAGCTCGTGTCCGCAAAACGTGTTCCTTTCCCCTGGCGGCTGTGAGAAAGAAAGAAAGACCTACAAGTCCAGCTTTGGCAACCAGTGTCTGCGGTATATCCCACACGTGTCTATCAAAGCCACCCTCGACGACCCCATAGATACTAGTCATAGTGAAAGCGGTGCCAAACACCTAAGCGACCATAATGAGAACATCATCTCCCCTAAAGGATCCCGCCCTTCGCGTGGCTCTTGCCTAGATCCTACCGGTTAGCACAATCGTCGTCAAGACCTGCATGAAGAACGCAAAAGGACCCAGTCCAAATCGGCGCTCGGGGTGCTCGTAGTTGGAAGGCGGCCACAACGCAACGGCGCTAAGAGGAATCTGGTATGCCGTGACCGTGGTGTCGAGACTGGGTGACAATAGGATATTGGGATTGAGGACTGCCATTGCGAAGTAGTAAGGCTTGCAGTGGCGCAACGAGTAGGCTATTATGATGCCTAGGAAGCGAGTGTGAAAGAGGTTGATGGGCCCGGTTTTCTTGGATTGGAGAGTCGTGTGGTCAGCCTTATTCCCCGCATTGGGCTTTTCTTTTCGCTGGTCGGATCTGGGGACGGGTCGTCTGGTCGTGATTCATGTCAACGGGTATTCGACGCTCAGATCGCCAATATGTCTGCGCCCTGCATCGGCACTGCTTGTGCGCGCGGGACCACGAGATACGAGACAGGATTGTTTTTCCTTTGAAGATGCCGAAACTGATTCTGATCAGGGTCGTTGCTGGTTGTCGTTTCGTGACTAGAAACCGATGGCGTTTCGGTGGACCGCAACGAGGACCGGGAAGCAGGCGCTGGCACGATGACGATGAGAACGCAGCTAAAAGCGACCAGAATTGAAATGTTGGATGCTTGATTCGAGTCTTCACATCATGCGGCCACAGAGCTTTGGTACGCGAAACTCGGAGCGTAGACGGAAAAAACGAGTTACAGGATATTAACACAGAAAGTAAACATTAATCCACCCTCGGTCGACCAATCAATCGCGTAAATAGAAGCAGTTCAAATTGGTTTCGCTTCTCGAAGGTGAAGGGACCGGACCAAGCTGCGAGCGACCTACAAGCTTAGTAAACATACCTGAACTTGGTCCAGTTCTCCTTGTCCGTCATTCCACCCCAAGAGTCTTCCTCCGTCAGCGTCGTGTCACTTGCCATCGCCTCACTGATCCCATGGATATGCGCATTACGGTTTCTTTTCTTGTTCGCCGCCACATAGTACAAGTATAGCGTGAAGTAGGTCACCGCAGCCAAACCTTGCGAGACTATGACCGTGATTTTAGCTGGCATGTAGCCACCTTTCCTATCTCTTTCCTGAAACGTTTGCGGAGCGATGATGCCAGCGAGGCCAACCATAGCCGAGACCACAGCAGCCGTCGCGGCGCGTTTCGTACCGCCTGAGACGTTGGCCATAGCCCATTGCTGAAATTCTGTCAGCTTATGGCGCAAACTCGTGTACCCCTACTTACCTGAACTATGGTGATGATACCATTGCTGCCAGTGATCATATACAGACCAACGAGAGCGCCAGCCAGATTCGGCTGGTGTAAGAATGATAACAGACTACCACCGATGATAGCAGCTAAAAATCGTCAGTTGCTGGTAGAACAGTGATGGGTGACGAGTCAGAACTTACGAACGGTGGTGCCGATGGCCCAAGCGAATCGATGCGACGTTCTGCGAATCCCGAACCCTACGAAAAGATTGCAGACCACGCTGACAACACCTGCTGGCATGTTCAGTAGTGCAGATTTCCTGCTGCTGAAACCCATGTTTTTGATCAGAGTCGTGGAATATGTCATGGTCAAGCCGGTACACATGGTTGACTACGTGAGTTTGGTTAGCATAGGCTTGTTCAGGGCGATTGCCAGGACTGACCAATAGAAGCCCAAGGCTCAGCAACCACATTTGTATGTCCTTGACTGCCTCCCAGAGCTGTCTCGGGTTGATTTTCCGGTTTTCCACACCAGTCATGTTGATACTGACGTGATTCAATAAAGCCACCTTTTCTCGATCGTTCAGGAAACGCGCAGTCATTGGGCTGTCAGGCAGCAAGAACCAATCAACAATTCCCATAAGCACGGTCACGATACCGAGAGCGATAAACATGAGTCTCCACCCAGTCACAGGATAGTTCTTGGGGACAGCCTGAAAAGCGAAGGATAGCAAGGCGCCTATAACTTGTCCGACACCGGGGGCTGCGTGCCAAAAGGCATATCGTGGCGCTTGTTCACTCTTGTTGTACCATTGAGCCGTGATCAGCATGAGGGAAGGGCCTGAAGTGTTAGTCGTCAGTGACACCGTGGTGAAAGACGAACGTACCAATGGTAGCTTCAAAGATAGCGAGAAAAACCCGAACCACGTAAAATCCTCGAACGTCGGTGACTGCGGCGGTCAAGGCTGTCACAGTACCCCAAGCTACCACACTACCAGAGAGCCATTTTCCAGCAGGAAAGCGTTGTAGAAAGTATGTGTTGGGAAATTGACAAGCGAGATGTGTGATAGCGGATGCAGTCGCTATGTTGGAGAAATCAGCTGGCCCAAAGTGCAAATCCTTTTTGATCCCCATCAAAGCTGTGTACTACGTTGAGTTAGAGACGTCGTGTGACGTACGGAACACAAGTGGCTCACATTATAGATCGCTTTATCCAGATAAGCAAGAATGTAGGTAATACACATCAATGGTATGATCTGTTACAATCATAAGCTCAAGTCAATCCATGTGATCCAGAAAAACGCGTACCCTCCGATCAATCTTGTGTCTTAACTTGGCGAGATCAATGTCGTCAACGTTAAGGTCGCGATGCTGCTCGAGAAACAGGCCAGCCGCATCTAGTTGACGAGGCGTCGTGATCTTTTCATTTTCGACCGATGATGAGTTTTCCTCAGGGCTTGGGATGGCACGATCTAAACCAGTGGCTACGACCTCATTCTTGCCGATATCTGACCTTCGAAACGACATTATGGCAGCTTTGGGTTGACTAGGCTGTCGCACGTGTAACAACGGCTAGCAGGACTTTCGAGGTACCGTGGAATTTCAATGACCACCTGTGCAAATGAGCTTCGTGCTGGTGCATACTTGGGTAACGCATGGTAGCCGCGAATTGGTGGCGTGAGTGGAGAAAATTACCTTTTACAATCTGTCCTCAAACTCTGGAATGTTTTCAGATGCCAGGTTTGAGACTGCCTTCAACGGAATAGCGCAAACTATTCGCGTCAGCTAGTTTCTGTGCAAGAAGGTGATCTGAAGAGAAAACGGGAGGGTACGTAGATCCTGATGGAGTCCCAACTGCATATTATAGTCGGTAAGTGCCGAGGATAGTATAGTTGACCTCATCAACATATACAAAAGCTGACTCAAATCGCCGACGATCCGTTGTTGCTCGCATGCATGAGCGGAGATTGTGAGATGTATGATCGCTGGGGTTTCGTCGTTGGGCTGAGCGAAAGAAACAGCGTGCACTACTCTTGGCAGCAACGTGCTAACGAAGAGTACCACAATACTACTGTGGTACAGCGTAAAGAGGAGAGGGCAGTTGTCAGGGATGATGCATAGTGAATTCTACATCACCGTCGAGGGGTCTTGGTTGTAGCCCCCAGCCAAGCAAAAAATAGATTCTGGCTTCTCACAATCCGTTGGGTAAATAATAAAGCAGACCTCGTCATCAGCATCGTTCCAAGCCGAAGCAGTCGAGATCAAATCAGAAATCACAGATAGACAGTGATGCCAGGGCAATCATCGTAAACGCGTGATCCACCTCCGCAAAGCAGAACACCAAAAATTGTCGGGACTCGGGATGTGTTGATTTTGCAAGGATCCCCGAATCTACACGGTGGACTACTGTGTACTCAGTACACAATAAATAAACATGTATGCCCGGACACCTGGTAGCTTTCTTGGCGTTACCGGCAGCCAAAGGAGTTGCCGATTTCCGAACGAGCCGAGCAGCATGATTTTCGAAGTCATATCGGTATCGTTCACAGGTGTCAAGCGATCTCTCCAGTCCCATCCACTGTTCACAGTAGTAAGGCTGAATACTGCTGTGCAATTCGAAACAAGCCGAGGTGGTATTAGGCAGTAAGGACATCGCCCTGCCAAGCAAAGCTTGTCTTTCATCGATGAATGATGAGACGTCGATGTTGGGGCCCTCGTAGGGTCTCTATGGGAGGCTCTCTCGCATCGATGGTCTGCTGTGCACACAACACGCACCATTCTCCACACATTGCAGAAGGAGTTGTACTTGTCGTTGTCTGAGAGCTGGCGAGATGACTGGTGAAGTTCGAAAGACGGCGAGTGGTCGCCTGGTTTTGAAGATCGCGATTATTTGCTGAAAGCATGACAGGTACTGGTGGGAAAGTCCGACAGATGAACGCGAGGATTGCGCGAGAACGAATACGTTGCAGCCACATGCTGCAGAAACATCGTCTGGAGATGAGATCTCCAAGATCGGAGAGACGGGGATTTCAACGAGGTGGACGGACACGGCGATCCATCGGAGTTGGTCCAAGGATCCATCACGTAACCACGTTGTTGTTGAAGCTGTGACGGGCTCCCGAGGTGGAGGGACGGGCTCCCGAGGTGGACGGTTCCAAAAGAATTAAGGCACAACTGCACACCTCAGGCATCTTCCCTCCAAACTCACCCAACACGTTACCCCTCCTCCCCCTCTAACTCCCCTGCAAGCAACACCGCAGCTCACTCGCCCAAGTGAGCTGTGGTGTTGTAGCGCCACCCTGTGCTCTGTCTCGTCAATGTTCTCTCATAGAGCCTTTACGGAGCTGCGGCGTTGACCTCACATGACGACGAAGGACTCTGCGACCCCCGTGTTGTCGTTTGGGAACGGCCATCTCTTCGGAGTGGTAGCATTAGCAGAGACGAATCAACCCGCACCTCATCTCTGAGCCGACAACGGCTCTCCCTACCCACGAAGCTTTTGGGGTGATGGGCCGATACCGACGTGGCCGGCGAGCTGCATCAAGGACAGAAATATCAGCTTTACTTCCCAGCCGAGCTCCCAGGAAGGTCATACAGGCCACCTCGTCCATCACCCCTCAAGACCGGCATGAGCAAAACAATTGCATTATGCAGGGCGTACCGTTTGGGCCAAGCAGTGGGATCTTTACTGCATACGATTCACCTGGAGGACATCTTCTCGAAGTCTCGTCTGCCACTCTTGTCTATGTGGTGCGGTATTTTTCCCAGGTTCGACTTTTCAGAGATGAGGTGCGGAAAGGATTTGGCCTCGACATTCCAGGATGGAATATCGAGGTCTGTTTGGCGGTTCCAACAAGACAGAATTGAACAAAAGGAGTGCAAACTGGAGCACTCCAATCACTTCTCCGACTTCCGCCATGTTGTCGCAGTGGGACCAAAAGGAGCCCAACGCGCTAAACAGAAATTCCGCAATGGACGTCATGGCGTGCGAGCTCCCGCTATGGCCAGACGTTCGCGGCACTTGAAGCTCTGGGAATCAAGACTGTCTCCATAGTCCTTGACAGGTGACCCGGATAATGGAAAGGGAAGGTCCCTCCGAGCTTTACCATTCGAGTTCTTGAGAATCAATGGTAATCCTTAGGTAAGATGTGTATCTTCATGCTATACAAAGCAGCACTAACGACCTCGGTTAATCCGTCAACTCGATCGATACGGGCAGTGTGAGTGAGGCACCCGCGTAAGCCCTCGCATTATCAGCTCCTGTACTCGTGGTCATGGACTCGATCACGGTCATGCATCCTACCCTTTACATAGCTATGATTGGACCTCACCGTTCGATCAAGCGTTTGGAGAGCATAATTCCCCCCTGCGCAGGTGCGAGGAGGGAATGGAATGCATATCGAACAAAGGTATAAGCGCGGCCTGTCGGACGCCACCTCGCCTTGGATAGGCTGGACAAGTCGGACGGTTTTGGTGAGTTGGAGTATACTATCAGACCGTCGGCCATGGGTGCCCGTCCCAAATCTCGACAAGAGATTCAAATAATATAAGGGAAAAAGCCGAGACAATTGCTCGTTTATGTGTTTCAGTTACGTTGATCTTTACAGCTATGAAAGCTGCTGGCCGCACGAATAAAAATCACCTCTTTAGGACCTTGATATTCACTCCTGCAACTATGCGAGTACCCACGATCTAACTTCAATCCTTTCGATAAGGCATGGCACCTGATGTGGGCAGGCAGGTCTTGGCAATGGAGAGTCAAAGGATGGTACTATAGTGGCCTTCACTCTCTCTAAATGAGTAATTCGATAAGAAATCTTGAAATCCGCATGTAGTATTATACTGTACTAGAATGTGCAGTTTAGATAATATGAGAATACAAGATACAGAAAACGGGTTTTAGTCGGCCTAAGAGTTATAATTAATAGGGGTAAGCCTTGGCGTATAGTACTAATAATCTATAGCGTTTAGCCAATTAATTATCTAAAGGAATATAGTAAAGCTCTATTATATTACTATATTAAATCTAACTATCTAAGTATTACTATTAAAAGTAGACTTATACTCCCTAATAGCTACCTTATAACTAAATCTCGTAACCTAGAAACGGAGAGAGGCTCTCTAATAGTAAAAAATTACTTAGCTATAAAGTCCTAGGTAAGCTAACCTCTATAAATAATTCCTATAGAATATTAAGCTAATATTAGTAGTAATCTAGAAGAAATATAATTAGGTAGATACTAAATCTACCCTTAATATCCTTAATTCTACCCCTAACTTGTCTTATTTCTACTACTACCTAGAATCTAGGGGGGGATCCCCTATTTCTAGGCGCCTAAGTTACTTCACGATTAATAATATTATAGTAGTAAATCTACGTACAAAATCTAATACTAGAGTAGTAAATCTACTTATAAACAAGGTATTAGTAGACTGTTAGTATATCTCTACTAGATCCTATTAGGTATATAGGTATAAATTGACGTTAATAAAAAGATAAGAATAATAAAGCAAAGAACAAAGAAAGGACTAGTTGTTAGTATAGTATATTCTAATTAATTAATAACCTACAAGAGAGCTTATAGATTATAACTATATACTATCCCTATACTATAACTACTATATTGTATTAGGTAAAGTTAGTAGGTAGAAATATCCCTAACCTAAGAGTAGCACCCAACCTCTATCTATATATATTACTATATAGGATAATATTATCCAAACACTAGCAACTCTTCTTTTATAAAAGGAAATAAGGTAGAGACTATAGGGTAAATATATAGGAAAAGAAATAAATATAAACTCTAAAATCTTAAGTGCTAATATCCTAAACCTAATCTAGTATCCAAAAATCAAAAGTAGGGAATCTAGGTGAATCGAAAGTTATACAAATCGTATACGTAGGTAAACTTGTAGTACTTAGAAGTATCGAAATCCTATCCGAAACTATCTATATTAAACTAAGATCTAATATAGTATAAATCGAAAATTCTAAAGTGACTATTATCAAAATAACGCCTACGCTCGGGTAGTAGTAGTTAAACGGGTAACTAAGGCCTGAATTGCGGAGCCTAGGTATCTATAGACTAATAGGAAGCTTAGATTTATTACTTTTATTATATAACCTGTTTCCTATAATAGAATATAACTAGTTAGTATTACTATAGAGTAACTAGGCTAGGCTGCCATTTGGTACTTAATCTTTATCTTTTATAGTTAAATTTACTATCCTTAAAATACTTAATATCTACTTCCTTCTCTTCTCTTTCCTAGCTCTTAGAAAATCTCTTCAACTTAAACTAAATCTAGTATTTACTAAACCTTCTCTACTCTGAATCCAATTAGCTAGAAAACTTACTCTCTATATATTTAAGGTAGTTTAACCCTATACGTAAGTGAGATTCTAGTTATTAGACTAACAAAATATAGATAGTAAAAGGTAGTAAAGAAATCTCTTAAGAAACTAACTCTTAGTCTTTACTAGATGATATTCCTACTAAAGAGGCTCCTAAGATACCGGTAACTTCGCTTATAAGCTTATATTACTAGTATTACTAATCTAGAAATATAGAAGCGCAAGCTGAGAGTATCTAGAGTATCTAGAGTAGCTAGATCTAATAATAATAAAGAGTAAGAAATTCCTAACCAAATTCCCTTAATATTTTTGTTGTTCTGAATATTATAAGCTGACTTGCGTAATCTATTTAGTACTTTCTTTGATTTCCCTAATAAAGAATCTCTACTTAGAACTCTAGATAAATCTAATAGCTCTATAGGATAAGATAATATAGATATGAACTAGAGTATCTTTATAATTCGAGAGTAGGTCCTTAGAATTCGGTCGCAACCTCGTTTGTAGGAGTTGCTTAGTCTTTTCTACGGTAAACCTAAGAGCTTAGGAAACATAAGGGAATTGTACTTAGTATTTAACTATTTGGTAAGAAGTAATAGAGGTAGAAACCTTTTATCTCCCTCTATACTAGATATTGTCGATACTAGTTACGCCCTAGAAGAATCGCCAAACTAGCCTATAGAAGAAGCTGGATAGATTAATAACTTAGATTGGTCTTCCTAGGGAATAGATAGTTAAAAAGTACTATTCTAGAGTAGTATAACTAGATTCTATAATAACTATATAGGAGCTATCTTTACTTAGATAGCTAGAGGTTCTATAAGGGCAGTTGCATACTATAATAACTATTCTAGTAATAGAAGTAGGCTATTTAGAGTCTGCAAAGTAGCTATTCTAGTAGCTAGTAGAGCTAGAGCTAGAGAAAAGTAGAATAGTAGCTATCTAAACTATAGATTTATAGGAAGAGAAGGTCTGTCGAGTAAGAAAGGTATATATTCTAATTCGGATACTATAGTTAGGGTCTATATACTAGATTCTAAAGGTCCTTTCAAGGGAAATATATCTTCTAGAATAGGCTAAGAATATTAAGTAGTTAAGATTAGTATATTACCTTAATTAAAAATTCGGGCTTTTTCGTTGAAGTAGGACTTACAATCTTACTTGCGACCTATACTTAGTTAGATATATTGCTAGTTTTTAATCTCGGTTAAGATTTACTATCTTACTAGTAAAAATAGTACTAGGATATAGTTTTTAGTAGTTTTTGTATATTTTTATACTTAGGAAATCCAATCTTAATACTCTATTCTTGAAATAACTGAAAATAACTCTAGAGAGTCTCTAAGAAACTGAAAGAAAGTACTAATTATTAGGAATTAGTCTGAAGATAGTAGTTGTTAAAAACTAGAACTTCCTTCTAGGTAGAGCTTGCTATAAGCAAAACCTAGGAAAGTTATATAAGAATACTAGGCTTTTTGGCCTATAATCTTACTTAGCCGCTTTACCTATCCCTCGACGCGAATATCGAGTTGATTTTCGGAGACTAATATAGTTAGGTATAGGTTTGGATTCTTTTTAGTAAGTATATTAGCTAGATTGTCAAGACTATTAATCTACCTAACCTTAAGAATCTCCCTATTCTCATAGTACTCTCTTAGTGCTATGATATTAATTATGAGACGTTTTTCCTTTATTATACCTAGCTTAACAAGGTATTTATATAAGGAATATAAATCCGTACAAACTATAATAGGTATAGGAGGGAAATCAAGTTACTTTAGGATTTGGGTAATAGAGGCAGTAATAATAAAACCTTTATCTATTCCATTAGATATAGCTAGTATTTCTAAGGCAAGAACAGATCTAGTAACTCTTTTTACCTTGGTAGAAGACTAGTAAATAATATTACCCTTAAGAGTAAAGGTAAAATTATCCTTCTTAGTCTTATTACCTAGTATAATTAGAGAACCAATTTGACTGGAAAGGTCTTTATTATTTGCGAAGGAACTATCTACGAAGATAAATAGCTTGACTTAAGTGAAATCTAGAGGGATAAAAGTTAACCCTCTAGAAAGGTTATCCTTCTACTAGATCAGGCGTTTATTTAGTACCTTTGCATTATCAATATTAGGATTCTAACGTTATATAGCTACTAAAAGATCGAATATAGCCTCTAGTTAATAAATAGAGGCTATATATACTCCTCTAGTACGTTGCTAAATATAGGAGTCCTTGAAGTCTCCTATAGTAAGATCGATTAGAAAAAGCTTTTCTCCCTGGTTTTTCTACACAGTAACTAGACTTGCGCCTTGTATTGAGAGAATATATCCGTTAAAAATAAGCTTCTTTTATATACTAAGGGTTTCAATAGGTTTTGCTAGAAAATTAGCCTTTACCCTTTCCTATTCTTCTCTAGATTTGAAAGATTCATTATAGAGAAAAAGGGTATTATCTATTTGCATTCCAATAACACCGAAATCGTCTCCTTTTGTAACTAGGAGGTATAGATTATATATAGAAGTAGTTATATTAAGGTTGACCTTATAGTACTTCTAGTAGGTATTAAACTAGTATAGGCCTACTTCAGGTATACTATATAAAGGTAAAATGATTTCTATAATAGTATTAGGAGGATATTGGCCTTGGAGTTCCTTAGGGAGGTAAATATATATTACCCTATTAAGGGGGGTCTTTAATTGTGTATATACTTAGGAAATATCTCTAAGGCAAAGAGAAAATATCCTTTTGAGTTTTTCGGACATTCGTTATTAGTAAGGAGGACGTGCAAGTAAGGTTATAGTAATCGCGAGAATAATACGTTAACTTACTCTCTAAATAGTAGGAGATTAATATAGGATAAACTCTTTTCCTATATTATTAAAACCTTGAATAATAAGCCTTAATTTCTCTCGTAATTTATTAGTACTAATACCTTTGATCTTGTAAACTATACGAGATCTATAAATACAATAGTTAGTTATAGGTTTCTTAATAAACCTTATAACTTACTTTAGGAGTAGACTATCAATTTCTTCTTTAGTAGAGAGGTACTAGGGCGGATATTTCGTTAGTAACTTTATTTACTAGCGTAAAGAGAGGCATAATTCGTAGCTAGCCTTTTCTTTAGCTAAGAGGAACTGCTAGTTAGTAGAAGTATTAGTTATATAGTTACTAGTTTAGAATATTTAGTAGTCTCCAAGTTGGCGACGACGTACTCTAGTACGAATAGGCTTAATAACGACTCTTCTATCGGTGCTAATAACGGTTTCGTCGCGTGTACTTCGTGTTACAATAGGCGGATTAGTCGAAATTAGGGTATTCTATACTAGTGGATTTTTAGAGGTAGTAATATCTTAATCTAGTACATTTTTAGAATCTAAGGAATTGATATCGACGGCGGCTACAATATTATTTGCGGGTGTTTCCTAGAATCGTTTGACGCTAGTAGACCTAAAAACAATATCTCTATTGTTTATATTAACTGTGTAGTTATATCTATTAATCTTTTTTAGTATATATAGCCCTTTCTAACCCTTTTTCTCTCTCTATATAAGAACTTGACTACCAATTGGTAGAGAATATAGAGTAAGGGGAATAGGACTATTTCGTTAAGAAAGAGTAGAGGAAACTTACTCCCTAGCCTATATTTCTCTTAGTTCTCTTATAGCCTTCTCTACTATAGTACCTCTCTGCATAGTAGTTTGGCTAGGAGGAAATGAACTAGAGATCTTAGGGTAGACCCTAAAGATAAGGAGAGTAGGAACTAGTCTATTAGGACCTACTATATTATTAATAGCCTTAATAGCTAACTGTAAGTATTTGTCCTAGCTCTCCTAGGGGATTTCTATACGAAAAATAGTATATATACGTTCCAAAATAGTATAGTATCTTTCTACCTTACTAATACTATAGTATACTTCAACTAGAACTTCCTTAACTTCAATATTAAGTGAATTTGCAGCATCGTTGAATTCCCTAGAGGCGAAATTGGTACCTATATCTATAATAATAATATCTAGAGGTCCAAGGTATATATTAATCTAACTACTTCTTATAGT
>QWZN01000296.1:0-24445 GCA_003693225.1 Venturia aucupariae | reverse complement strand
TAAAACCTATAGAATCTAGTCGGCCTTTCTTCGGCCTATCTAGAAATATAAAAAAAATATAAAAAATATAGTATACCTACTACTTCCACCACTTCTACTACTCCCACCATTCCCACCATTCCCACCCAGTTGAATCCCACCATTCCCACCATTCCCACCATTCCCAGATCATTCCCAGATCATTCCCAGATCATTCCCAGTGCACTTTTCCCGACGTAGAAATATCTAATCCTATTTCGTAGACTCGAGGTGCAAGGGACTAGATTGGGTGCACGCGTCTATCACATGATTTATATCTCGATTTTCAGAAATTTAGATCTAAGAATCGGTAAAGCTTTGATCGTGTCGGGTTTGAAAGAGTCATGTCAAATTTTCTAGGATTCAGGGGCTAGACGTTGAGCTCAATGGAATTATCCGTACACGTGCTCGTTTGCAAAAGTTTCCTAACAACAATTACTTGAATGGCGATTTGACGAAGTGGAACAGGCATTCTCCCTTCGCACTTGGATTCATAGATCTCGGCTGAAATTCAACAGGTGGAAACTTTGTTTTGCGATCGCACGGGTTTACCATGTCTTTGGCCCGAAAGGCGGACCAGCTTTTGGCACTGTCTTTCGCCATGCCTTGAAGGATGCATCCTGATCAAATCAGCACTGGCAAGATTGGTAGGAAGGAAACAGGAAAGCACTTACAAGAGTGTCCTGAACATCAACATTACCCCACCACTTCGGTATCTCGACGCCGGGAAATGTGATACAGAAAAAGATGACGATGGTGGAGATAATCAGGCCTGCATCGAGGCCCGCGGCAGTGATGTAGTTGTAGTTGTGCCACCAACCAGGGTATTTGCTTCGGATTAGTTTGTTGAAGATGAGTCCGAAGTAAACCCATGAGAAGAAGGACAACGGAGTGGCACTATGATTCGTGTTAGTACGATGTCTTTCAGAGATGTCGGGACCTGACGTACGGGGGGAGCCAGCCCATAGCACCTAGCATGACAGGTGCACTGAGATAGCGTGCTGGAGATTTCGGAAACACTCTCATCAAAACATAGAAGAGAACCGGGAGGAGTGCGCCGAGAAGCCAATACCACTGGATAGCGCGGTATGTTGAGTCAGGTCCGAACATTCTTTGGGGGCCGATCACACCCCAAACGATGCTGGAAGAGAAGAACTGTTTTGTGAGCGGAAGGCAAGACATTAGGACTACATAGAACTCACAGCCTTTCCATTGGGACACGTGAAGTGAGCCTTTTGCGTCCTGGATTCTTTAGTAATCAAGTCATGTCGCCACCAGGAGCCCACTCACGTAGTGCAAACATTATCAATGTTTCCAAGAGTCCAATTCATGACAGCAATTTGCACGAAGACTGCCCAGATGGAAGCCACAATCTGGCACGAAAATACTGTTTTGGGAGGAACCTTCATGTAGTGTGCGAGCTAAGCAGTGTCAGTCTCAATGGGAGAAACTAGCGGGGAATCTACAAACCTTCAGATCACCGGAGTATGTTTGTGCCTGGCCCAAAGTGATAGTGCTGAAGACTTTGAAAATCATGACGCCAATAGGTTTTCCAGGGATCATGTATCCAGCGAGAAACGGAGATATGACGTTGAGTGCTAAAGAAAGTTGTCAGAAAGCAGGCCACAAAAAAAAGGGTAACAATCGACGCACCAAGCGGAATATTTGCTGTCGCCAAAATCATGCAAGTAGGAATCTAGAGATATTCAGTCTACGGGATCACAAACTTGGACGGTGCGAACTTACCACGAAGACTAATCCCAGAATTATGGAAACGAAGAAGGCCCACCCTTTACGAGTTAGGAATATTCAATGTAGCTGATGCGGCACAACTTACATGGCAATTGAGATGGAAATCCGAGTGCAGTTGCTAATCCTAAAGCCACTGCAATAACGAAAAGAGCTCCATACCACCAGTCTGGGGCGTCAGGGTACTTGGACATTAGCTTCATGTGAATATCAGGCTCCTGTTGTCTGGCAGCCCTAAGCCTATACCAGATCTCCTTGCCGCTGAACAGAGCTGTATGCACAATCGCGGCCATTAGTGCAGCGAATGACAAGCCGTAATTGAGCGCGAAAGTAGGCGCTAAAAA
The DNA here is from genome assembly GCA_003693225.1 of Venturia aucupariae. Classification (NCBI taxonomy): domain Eukaryota; kingdom Fungi; phylum Ascomycota; class Dothideomycetes; order Venturiales; family Venturiaceae; genus Venturia; species Venturia aucupariae. The sequence continues at coordinate 22,334 of QWZN01000296.1, read as the reverse complement.
CAAAGGTGAGTAAGCCTTGTATTTGGCTAAATCGAAGCTATGATCTGGAGTGAGGATTTTAGACACGTTGTAGGCTTTTTGCATGTTGTCGTAGGTCTGCGAAGTATTGATAGGAAGGAATTCCGAGTATCTAGAAATATTAGCATTGCAAGTATTACGGTGTCTCGAAACTTACAGCGCACCAGTGTACGCAATACCTATCGCTGAAATGACAACGAAAACGATAAGTCCGATCAGTGTATTCAAAAGTGAATGGACAGGCGAAAGCAGAGGATTGTACAAGTACGCAGAAACGTATCTAAGCTTGGTTAATGGTGCCTTTCATGGCTTCAGACCAAATCTCACTCACGTCCAATCAAATGTTATTGGGATCAAAGAGAGGCCCGAGTAACCGCCAAATAGCTGATTAACCACAACATTTTTGGGTTTGATCCCTACTGATGTTAGTGCTTCATTAGCAATGGCTCAGGAATGAGCAGGCCTACAAGTCACGAATGCGAACACGGAGAGTCCTTGCCAAATGACACCTGGAACCCTGTACTTCGGTCAGTGAAAGCTCGGTACTGAGCATATTACTTTTGCAACATACCAGTACCAAACAAAAGCGCCGAGCATTACATATAAGAAGTAACGATAGCGTGAAATCTGCCATCCGTTGGCCTCTTCCGCGGTAGATTTGCGTTTGTCGTGTAGTGCAAAGAACAAGGATATATTGGAGAACTGGTTTGGCCAAATCATTGCGGATGGCCACACGAGAAATCTTCGGAACATGCCAGCAAATGCTATCCCAATGAGCTGGCTACTTAACGTGAACAGAAGCTGGAAGCCCCATCCCATATCAATGTTATACAGCGCTGGTGAAATTAGAAGCAGATTGAGTATCTTTTTATGGATTCGACATACGTTTAGCCTTCAATGCAAGCAGGGCATCAGTGCTGTAAGCATAGCCAATCGATACGCTTCATAGATATTAGCATCGTGCGAAAGAATTCCCACTCAGCAACGTACTTAGACATCAACTAATGACCATGATTAGCTATGTAAGAAAAGATTGGGATATAGAAGTTGCTCACCGTGATGACGACATGCTCTTTGATGGTGAAAGGACCTGTGTTGAAGGTCCAACGCACGCCGAATGTATTGAAGACCTTCATTGGCACGATGCGTGCCCACAAGCAACCGATCGGATATACAGCACTGAGTCGGGATTAGCCACTTTCGTCCGTGGTCAATTCAACTTTCCATCTCACAGCTGTATAACCAATGCTGGAAAGTTTACCGCTGGGTTCCTGCGAAAATATGAGCTCTATACTGCTTGTACTTGGGACACAGCAATGCTGACCTCATCGATAAAAACATGTTTAATCCTGCCCCGATAGTAACAGCTATCATGCCCAAAATCCAAGCGCGAACGGTGTTCGCGACACTCTCATCATCGGTATTTCTCACGGCAGCCCTGACTTCCTCATACGGGGAGTCTTCAGCAAAGGTTCCTGCCACTTCTCGAACTGATTCCGTATCTCCAGTCTTTGCGGCATGGTGGAGGGCATCGATCTCTGCTTGTGGTAGATTGGGATCCCATTGATGCGATTTTTCGAAAGCTACGATATCCGCAGCAGCATTGGAATGTTCGGATGTCTTTTCTTCGATGGTTGCGTCCCTCTTGCCGCCATCTGGCACCGATGTGATGGCTGGTCCGACGTCAACCACATTTGCAGACCTTTGCGACCATGGAGTACGGAAAGGCCTGGGCATCTCGAATTATTCCAGCGATGGGGGAAAGGGTCGCGGATCACTCAGGCCAATGCGGCATCCATGAGGTGATATATAACCTGAAGGTACCGGTGCCATGGTGCCAGAGAGGCTAGGCTATGTTGTATGGTGCCTGGGGTGAACAGGACTCGCGATAAGGACCAAGATCCCGCCCGGTTAACTACGGCGTGTACTTAGCAAAGATACCGGAGCATTGCGCATGCTTGATGAAGTGCCAGGATTATTCAGAGTGCAATAGCGATCTAGCAACGGGACAATCTGACCGCACTACAGTACTGGCAATCAGGTACCGTGTAGTCGACTTGGATGCATTGTTAGAGCGGGCTCAGTATCAGTCGATGGGTAGAATGCCGCTGGTATGGTTGTGCAGTATCACACCTCCCTTGTTGGGGTGCGATCATCGCCATGGTCCTACAGAACCAGCCAGCCTGTGCCGTGAAGGCGAGGACTCGGCCGAAATATCTGTGCTTATCAAATCCATCATTTCTATTATACACATCCAAATAGACGAATAGTCTCAGATCAAGGCACCAACGCCTCGTAACATGCAGAGCTGGTCGGTCTCCATCTCAAGCGCTGACCTGCTGGATCATAAATTGTCTGGTATGAATCAAGTCGAGATGCTGGCTATGATATTGAGGACCGTGGGAGGTGACGAGGCTGGATCGACGTTGAGATCTAGCCATCAGATTTGACTGTAAGGATGACACTCGCATCTAACAACTCCAGATGCAAGGAGGAACTATACAGATTCAGCATTTGAATTGTGTTGAAAAGGATGTTGATGCTGGAGATGGTGATGAATATTGATACCTAGTATTTTGACTTCATCTAAGCTGACTAATCCGCTCAACCCGATTCGGAAGAAACATTTTTGTGAAGTCTGTACCTTCTGCACCATTCGATGGACCTTCAAACACTTTTCGCCAGCGTTGCGGCCAATGTCTCTGCCAGAGTCCTCTGCTATCCCCTCGACACAATCGCAATCCAACATGCCTCATCGACACGCCGTCCTCTCCTCTCTGTCCCTCTGCGGTCTTACTACCGCGGCGTGAATGCCTCAATCGCAATCACCACTCCCGCCGTGGCACTCTACTACTGTACCTACCGCGCAACAAAGGACTATCTTATGCCACACCTGGGCGACACTACATACAACTACGTTGCTGCTGGAACGGCTGCTGAATTGATATCAAGTTTGCTCTGGACGCCACTCGAAGTTGTGAAGTCGAGGTTACAGATCAGTAAGACGAAGCAAGATGGCAAACTGATATGGCAATTGAGGGATATCTTTAGGAGAGAGGGGATCAGAGGGTTCTACCGGGGATATTTCATGGGATTGGCTATCTACACACCCTACTCCTTGGCCTCTTGGACAGTCTACGAGAACGCGAAGAAGCTGCCTTCGGATATCAGCTACACAGCCAAAGTCGCTTTGAGTGCGGGGCTTTCGACACTTTGTGTCCAGAGTCTGGTGTATCCTTTCGATCTGGTCAAGACGAGGTATCAGGTCGCTACGAGTGGGACTGTGGAAGCACTCGAGGCAGGAAAAACGACAATGAAGGGAGTGGACAGGAGCTCGGACAAGCTGGGTGTCAGACAAATTCTCAAAAATATCACGAGGGAGAGCGGGAGAAGAGGTTTCTATGCTGGATTTGGTCCACGGCTGATGTGTTCGTTTCCAAGCGCCGTTATCACCATGAGTGTTATTGAGTACCTAAAGCCGGACATGCCTCTAGAGGATGGAATACTGGAAGAGGCGGAGATACATGCATGATCAGGAATCAATAGATGGACACATCACAAACGAAGCTCAAAGGGTTGGTACTCGGTGAATCATCCCTGGATGAATTTCGAATTCACGACAACAGATGGCCGTCTTGGAGAGCATACCCACTGAAGTCCGCCGCCACTGAGACACATCCCTCATCAAATCTTACGCGACACACCGCCAGCCGCACACATCGGCAATACGACCACGAAGAATTTACGCCAGAGCTCATCGCCGCTCCTCCAACAAATTAGACGACATTGAATGATACCCTAGAAAAGCCAGCCGCAAACGCTTATGGCAAATGTGAATGGAATCGAGCTATGGGAGCTCACAAGAGATGTCAGTACAGGATATCAAATGATTGTGTACGATAGGTTATGTATAATATTTCAAGTATATCCACTTTTTCGCCCTGATTTTGTCACTTGTGAAAACGAGAGGCGTAAGTTTCAAATCTGCCAAAAAAAAAATCTTTAACTTCACCGTACAAACCAGGGATGTTATTCGCTCGAGCAGCAGAGTGTTCCCCAGGTGAACCTAAGCCAAGAATGATCGATGAACGGTATGGAGAGCTCAAAGAACGATAGAGAATAGCCAAATCCCCAACCATCCTCATACATCTTAGGCACTCTCAAAACAAGGATATCACCAGACGAATTGGGTAAATTCCATAGATCTAATCTGTGAAACTTAGAATTGAAGAGAATACTATCTCAATTCGTAGCAATCTCAACGATAAAACGTCTGAATATATAAAGATTGTAGCCTCAAGGTTTATTTCTCTAGTAAGTTGTAACATGATATTTCGCGATAACCAAAAGAGAAAAAAGTCGAGGCTTGGAGATTCTATTGATGATATCTACGTTATCTTAAGGGTATTTAATATCCTAGCTATTCAACTAAGATCTCTCCTAGAAGGAAAAACAGAGCCTACGTATTTCTATAGATAAAGTCTAATACAATTTCAATAGTTTTAAAATCTCGTGCAGGGAAGGAAGTCTATATGATATATACCAAAAAGAAAAGAAAAGGAGTATCTATATACTTTCTAGTAATCTAGGTATATCTGATATCTCGCTAGAACAAACAAATAAACTAACGAATAAATCTACTATATACCTTATACATATCCCAAACAAGAACTAAGAGTACCCCCAAACTCCCAAGATATCCAAACTAAAGTAAGATCTAACGAAATATGAATAAACATACCACCTCCAACATTCGTACACCAAATAATCTTTATCTACCCGAAAATCCCACCCAAAACCATCTCAATACTGAAATTCCATGTGGAAAGCCCGCGTATTCCCCAATCAAGCCTAAATAAGAAGAGGTTATAAACATACATTGAACAAGACTCCAATATCCAACAACGAATACCATAGTCTAGACAGTGTAATATAGTAACTATTATGCTTGAAATCGTTCGAGCCCAAGTAAAACCGAGGAAATATTGTGCTAAAAATACAATTCATTGAATTCATATGCTATGCTATCATCAAAAAGGCGCATTCGCTGCGCTTGTGGGGTATCAAAAAGCCCAAAAAGTCCTCCTCCCAGTTGCGCCATGTCATGCCCAAAGCCCCTTCTCTTTGGAAGAGGAATCCATCATTATGTTACAAAAAGGAAAAGAAAAAGAAGAAAACACCAAACAATGCAAATCCCAAAACTCCAATCAAAGACTCATGCCACCAAGCTTCTCCTTGAAGCTTTCTGGCATCTCCAAAGTCTTCTCCATCCATGCAAATTCCCCAGTGTATCCTCCATTCATCAACTGAGCAACAATCATCCTCCTAGCCGTCAACATCTCGCTCGAACGCACCCAGATATTAGGAGTAAACCCTCGAATCGTCGCCATAGCGTTCATAATGACGAACGCACCACAATCCACCCCATTGTCCTGCTGAGGGGATCGTCCAAACCTAAATTCCCATTCGTCCTGGTCGAAATCCTTGCCCAATTCATTCCTGACGAACATGATAGCGGCCCGGATCTTGCTCTGGTCCACGGTTTTGCCAGACAGGGAGTCGAGGTACTCCATGATTCGCTCCTGTGGCTTGATGACGACCAGAGTCCAGTGACTTCCGCTGCAAATTGGGAGGAGAATGAGCTTTGCTTTGAGGAAATTCTTGCCCTGAAGCTTGACGTTGCGCTTTCCGAGCCATCTCGTGATCCCATCGCTATAGCTTTCGCCATCTCGAGTTTTCTGGGACTTCAAGACCGTGCTCAGCCAATTGCTATTTGCTGCCCAGTATAATGCGGGCTTTGTCTTGGTGTCGTGTTTCTCCAGAGCATGAGCATGGTCCACCATCTGTTGAAGGGAACTGTTCACAATCTGATCGTTCAGCCATTGCGAATGATCAACACCTCTTTGGGGCAAGATGCTACCCAGATCATGGCGACTGATGTTATGCTTTGGAATGACGATTTGGCCCTTGTTCCGTGTGGCCATGGCGGCGTCAACTTTGGCCGACCATTCGTCCGATAGTGGTTTGATGAGTGAAATGGCATTTTGGAATGCTCTGGCCTCCTCCTCTTTGGCCTTTCGGAGCTCCTCTGCCTGCTTCGCAAGTGCTTCCTGCACGCGGCGTTCTTCTTCAGCTTTCTTGGCGGCTGCTGCGGCACGCACTTGGCGTTCGAGCTCATGTCTTGCGGCGATCTTTGCCAGCAATTCGTTGAGATCCTGCTGGTATTTTGCTTGGCGTCTACTGTGACCATCTGCCCATTTCCTCTGCGAAACCTTGGACGGCGTGTATTCTGGATCTGCGTCTGGGGCGTTCCAGTTTTCAAGTTTCTGCTCGAATCTTTTGGCATTTGTGGCGATGCGGGCTTCCCATTGGTCTGCCATTGCCTCAAGCTCTTGATCGTCATTTTCATATGTTGGCTCATGGTCCTGCTCATGGCCAAAGTAACGTTTTGGGGTTTCATCGACGAGGAACGATTCGTCTTCTGGGGGTGTGGGATTACGATACTGGCGGAACTTATCCGGCGGCATGCTCGTGATGGGTTCCTCTTTGTAGAACAGCTTCGTAGGCTGGTGCAATTTCCCTGTGATGCGGCTTGTTGCCGGCCAATGCACGCCTCGAGCTCGTGTAGTCTCTATGTCCACGTCCACGACGTCCATCATGCTGGTGTCCACCGACTCTTCACCATCTTGCGCGGTCTTTGCTGCTGGTGTGGTGGGTTCATTGCGCCTAGGCGTCTCGACTTTCAAATTCGGCTCAAACGCGCGATATGCGGCGTGTGAGGTTTTGAGGACCGATGTGACTGGGCGGTTCTGGCCATGGCGGTATTTGTATGGGGAGGTCTTCTGGATGCCAGGATAGCCTTTTGGGCGTGGCCAGGTTAGACCAATTGCGCTCTGTTGCCGGTAACGAAGAACGCCTGGATGTGTGCGATCGTAATCGCGACGCTCCTTGATTGATTTGTAGTGTTTGATCCTGTTTGTGATCTCTTCCACCGACTGTGGGATGAACGAGGGGCGTCCATGGACGTGTTTGCGGATATTGGTGAATGGGAGATAGCTTTTGGCGTCTAGGACTCTCTCGTAGGTCTTGGCCATGCATTGCCACGGGTAGGCTTCGAACCTTGCCTTTTTGTCCGGCGTGTTAAGGTATATTGGGTGCAGGATAGCTGGTAGCTCTTTGTCCTGCTCTGGACGGCTTACGCGTGTGCTGTTGTATTCGATTTTGGGTTTGTAGTTGGCGATATTGGTGAGATTCCACTGCTCGGCGTCGTCTGAGCGTAGGTATTTATGCTCGAGCATCTGGTCAAGGTCGCGATATGGGAAATGAGGAGGTAGGCCATTCTGGCGCCAGTATGGCTGTTCCGGATCACCTTGAAGCATAAGCTTCCGCTCCTCCTCGCTCGCAACATCCCATGCGGCTTGCGCGGTCTCTGGCGTCAGTACCGGAGGTGCTTCTGATGTGACGGGCCATGCGCCTGGTACGCTGTATTTGGTCGCAAGTGGTGTAGGAGGCGTCGCCAGGGCTGGGTCAAGCGTGACTACGCGACGGCGTTTGGATCCCAAATGCTCGGTATAAGTGTATACGGCTGCATCTGGTGTGTTGGTGACGCCGCACCAATTGAGGATCGATGTCGCGTAAGAGGTAACGGTTTGGAGCAGCGACATGGTCGGATCCCAGCGCTCAGGAGGTGCATCTCTTTCAGTCTGAGTGATGTCGTTGTCGGGGTCGGGATCCGTGAGGGAGCGCTTTCCATTCATATTGCTTTCGATGTGATAGCATTGGAACAATTCCAGGGCGAATCTGGAGTCGACAAGGGTAAGTGGGGCAGTCCGTATCTTCTCGGGGTCGATCCATAGTGGATTGATTGGCGAGGCCATCATGTCGTTTGCGGAGGAAGTTGTAATGTGACTTGGACTTCAAGTTGTAGAGTTGATGTTGGAAGTCGCGCTGGAGAAAAGTTTTATCCCGCTCCAAATGATCCGTGCGCAGAACCTTGTTTTTACTTGAACTAGATTCTGGGAAGAAATCCAGTATACTGAAGATTCCCCGTGGTTTCATCACGTGATGCAGCCTCGTAACACAATAAATAAGTATATAACAGGTCAGAGAACAGGAAGACACTGTATTTACTATATCTGATGCGGATGATTGAGACGTTTAAGTCTACAAAGAGCCGCACAGTTCATTGTCATATCGCTTTGTCTAGAATACAGCTTAGTTATACCGAACACTCCCTCTTGATTCGCATCGTATACCTGGCGCCTCGCGTGCAGTCCATGTTCTGCCTACTTCTGTGAAAGCCAATGCCTGAGTTCCTGCGCGGATACGAGATTCCAGGTCGATAAAGCTCTCGTTGTGGGGGATGCTATCAAGAATCAAATACTGGACAACCATCATACAAGTCATAGCCAAATACTCATGCGTGTATTAGTCAAAACACCTCCCATTCAGCAACGTTTTACGTATCTATGAAATCCGGTCATCAAGACTTACAGCAAGCTCACGGCGATCAACTGCCAGTGCTGTGGTGGTGATCTCTCAAACCATCAAGATGACTCACTCTTTTGATCTACAAGCTCGCTTTATCGTCTCTCTCGACTTCACAGCAACTTCCCTCGTTCTTGTATAACTTATTGACAATATTTGATGACCGTGACCTCGTTTGAGACGAGGTGAGTTTGATATGCTGCTCACGGTCGCAACTGCATGCAGTCAGCAATTCTGACCCGGCGTTCCTGAGGACTTCGAGACCTTTTCGTCTTCCTCTTCCTCTCTCCCCTTCACCCTCTCTCTTATTGACCCTAGCAAGCAAGAAAGCGCTCTTGCTGATTCCGACGGCGAGCACTCTCGCTAAGGAGACCGATCTGCGGATTTCAATACGCTTCGACGAATCAAAAACACGCCTTATAGATCTCGTCAGCGAGAATCCTCTATCCACGAGAGAATCGCTTGCACGGGTTGGACAGCAGGATCCGGCTTCTCCTTAAACAAAACCATCACTCCACAAGCGAAATCCATTGTGAACTGAATTGGCATGATCAACACGACAAGCCACGATGCCGGTGAAGCCATGGGCTCTGGATCGATGCCAGAATGATACGGCGGCTTGTAGCCCTCAATAAGGAACAGGAGCACCTGAACGTCGGGACCCAAGCATGTCACCGTTTCAAACCGCCGCCCCATGCGCCAAATCGATCATCCACTGGACCGAAATCACACAGCTGATCTGTAGTTCGCGAAGAACCTCGTCCTTCCTGAGTGGAAACGACTCATGAAGACTTCATCAAGACATGGCATGCCTGTGACTTTATGGGCATAATTGGTCCACAACTGGTCCGATACGAAACAACCACAACTTCCTCACAAATCCCGACGGCAGAACCCTTGATACGAAGGGGAGCTACGCAACTCAGACCGTGGGATGTATATCGCAGAAAAGAGGAGGGTTGCGGGTCCTGGGGCGAAAGTCAAAAATGACCCTGGTAGCGGCATCCAAGCATGTCTCTAATATCGGAGCGGGGGATTTCTTGATGCGCTTCCACTGTTCTTTCTGCTGACCTGAAGTTCCGGGGACATACCTATTGTATCCAGTTCGCTTGGTTAGCGCACCACCGTCCGAAGTCTCTTCCACAATACGAGAAACCGAGCTCTGAGGCCAGATGTCTCGGAGACCCACCGCGAGCAATATGACAAAGGTCACCAGTCGGTCGAAGGTACAGTCAGCATTCTTTCATTCAGTTCGGTTACGTGAGTGAGCTGGCAGCTCATGGACGGCACTGTTTTTGCCGGGACTTTTCGGCAGCCAATGTGACACTGCGCTGGGATGGCACTGGCAGCTATACATCGAGGATGTACCGCAGGATGGGCGAGGGCCGATTCGAGGTGGGCGTTCTTTACCGTTGTCGAATGGGCGGCTCGTCGATACTCAATTCTTGCTCGCGACTCTTGCTGTCTCTGAAACAAACATTTTGACCGGGAGGGTCTACGAGAGTGTGCGGTCAACTCGCCTGGCGGATGTTCGTATCTTGAGCATAGAAATGTCCAGTCGTCGAGAATATATCGTCAGGATCACGTCTTTGCCAATCTGGTATCAAGACGCTGTTTACAATCGGAAAAAACAAGCAGTAGGTCCATAGAAAGCGTAGAAAGAAGTCTCATACCTTTACGTAAGGAAATAGCTGCTCCACTCCTCGACAGGAACCTCAATAAAATTTGGATGGCAGAAGCCCAATTCAGAATCAGGCCCAAACAGCACAATTCGCAATGACGACCAGGTTCATCCGCGGCCAGCTATCCATCCCCATCGGTGGGGTTATACTTCTTTCAACTTCAATCCCCTTCTCGCCCTAATAGTATCCAAGGAGTGGCATGATCCAGTGTATCGAGATTCCTTATGCCTTCAATGTTCTGTCTTGGGTGGTAGATTAGAGAAGCCTCTTCCTCAGATTCAGCAACGACGGGTCTTTGTAGATGAGGCAAAGCTGTACTTCGAGGATGATCTGTTGAAGATGAGAGAAAGTCGCTGGACGTGTATTACTTGATTGATTGGTGGCGCAGAATTGTGTATAGCTCTGAATGATCTCTAGAGGTCTCTTGGTTTCTCAGGTTTCAATACCTACCATGGCAGACCAATCCTCGAGAACGATACCTTCTGCTGGCCAGGATCGCAAATTTGATTATGCCATGGTCATTTAATTGTAGTCTTTGCCAACCCTAGCTCCACTGGCAACAGTCATCTCAAGAGTGATCAATGATGGCGATGGGCTGTCCAGTGACGAAGTAAGGGTAAAGGAGTACAATGGATTCCTTTTATTACACTCCGATGTTCTTTTCCACAGTGATTGTGCATTCTGGTTGCATGTCGTCCTAAATGAGGCGATAATATGGAAAATGGATATAGGTGGAGTTGGTCGGGAAATTGTCATCGCAGTTCTCGCTCCCGACGTTCCAATTGAATCTGGGTGCCTCATACGAGCTCAATACGAGAACCTCCAATTCCACTTTCGAACGACTCCATCACAACATCACAATCCAAAAAATGCCATCGCTTCTCCGCCGCATGATACGGCTCCCCAACCAACGTATAACCTCGCAACCCATCGCTCGTTTTACCTCACCCTCCCTCCGCGCTCCAACTCCCCTAAAACCCATACAACCACAACGATGTTTCTCCGCGACCCCCAGACCTCAATCAACCTTCAATCAAGTCCTACGCGGATGTCGTGTTTCCCAACGCGCACGAAAGAAGACGTCGCCGCAATTGGCGTTTAGACCGGAGATGAAGGGTGTTTGTATTAGGGTGGGTATTACGAAGCCCAAGAAACCTAATTCCGGGGAGAGGAAGATTGCGAGGGTTAGGTTGAGTAATGGGAATGAGGTTACGGCGTATATTCCTGGTGAAGGTATGTGGATCTCGCGTTTAGCTTGAGGAGGGGTGGGGATGCATCGCTGGGGAGTTGGTACACTGGACATCATGGAATGGGAAAATTGACTATTTGCTATTGAGACATTGGGCATGGAGAAGCTTTACGTTGAGACACTTGACTTGAGGAGTCAGACATGGGAGTTGCTGGACGAAAGCTAACAACTTGTAGGACACAACGTACAACAGCATTCGGTCGTTCTAGTTAGAGGTGGAAGAGCTCAGGATTGTCCCGGTGTGCGATATCATCTAGTGAGAGGAGCGATGGACTTGGTGAGTTCATATATATGCCATTTGTGATCAAGGCATCTAATAATTCCAGGGTGGTGTACCCAACAGAATTACTTCGAGATCGAAGTATGGGACGAAGAAACCGAAGTCGAATTGAGTCCAGATGAAGACCAATACGTGTTGTAACGATACGGCCTTGGCGGCGTTAAAAGACAGCTGGGCACCAAAATACCATATACCATCTCAATCAAGTCTTTCTTACATTTAGGATTTGACTAAACCAGGGTAGCGAGAAGCTGGTTGCTTGTTGCTCAGGCTGGCAATCACAAATTGCGCGAGCTCTAGAAGATTCTGTTCAGGAGACAAAAAAAGACAGTTCTACGCCATACGCAAGCATCTCTGATGACGCCTTCCTGACAAATTCCAGTCTACTCAGTCTACTGCTGGTGCTACTCCTGCTGGTAAGACGTGGGAACCTGTCCACTGTATAGAAACAGAGTATGTCGCGTTTAGCCAGCAGTTTCTATCCGTTGGTCACTCTATCCTCTCAATAGACTACCGCATTTCATCCCACGATGCACACAGCTAAGATTTTGTGAGCCTTATCCAGTGGATACATCCTAACGCCTAAACAAAGAAAGATAATGGCATGCAGCAGAGACAGGATTGTAACAGTCTGAGAAAGCATTGATGCAGCCTTTCCACGGTTGTGTATAGCGTTCGTTGGACTGCTGCTTACGTCCAAGTCCGCCAACCAAAAATCATCCACCCTTGGCATCAGCTTCCCACAATAAGCTCTAACGATATGTGTGAGTCCTCTATTGAGAAATGGCAATGGCTGTCGTCTCCTTCAGGAAGGCCGCACATTTTGTGCGGCCGAAGGATCGCGAATCCACGCGTAAATCAAGATTTCTTTAATAAATCAAGCTTCACGCAGAAGTCCCAAACACAATCGATGTGTTGCAGCCCAAGGGATCTGCTGACAAGCATCTCATCCTGTGTCGAAAGTGCGGACTTCATCAAACCCTGGCTGGTCAGTATATACCACGATGAAGTCCTTTACGCCCAACATCGCGACCCCAAATTTCATCCCTTCCTTCAACATAAGCATCTCCGCTTGCAATCCCTCGTCAAACCCTGTCACCACTACTATTCAATATCTCCGTCATCCACAGCAGCACATTTCCAAAGAACTGCACGCAGTGTTGCCGGATGGATGTGACGCTGGGGCAGGAAGAGGGTTTTTCGAATTGTGTTGGAGCGGAGATCTATCGGAGGAATGGGATACAATCTGAGTAGTTATAGGCTGAATTACTTACAAAGTGTGGGAAGACTACTGAGAAGGTGGAGAGTTCGGGAAGTGCGAGGAATAGGATGGGGAAGCTGGTTTTGGTTGGTTTTGTTGTTGTATTGGCGGTTTATGGGGCACTGGAATAAGGATTTCCGTTCAGCTGTCGTAATTCGTCCTAGTAATGGAGGTCATTGATTCGGTAAGGCACAAAATTGTGGAACAGACTCTCTGTGAGATGCTTGGAAACTCTTCAATTTTATGATCTCCCAAGATTCGCTGACAAGGTTCTATCTTTAGACACGAGCTTACGGTGTCCGAGCCTCGCTCTGCACCACTCATGCTCGTCTTTGAAGTACGATGTTCACCTGTCACGAGGAATAAACAAGTCCTGAGACACGAAAACGCGCCCCAATCGCCTCTTCTCAAAAGGGTATTGCGATACTGATATGTCGCACGGTGGCGCATTTGACACTTCATTCCACGAAGCTGATGCTGTACTACAAAACCCAATCGTCTTTAAGTAAACCGTTTTCCATTGTTAATCCCACCTCACATTTCTTATTCACAAATCTCGAAAAGCCGAATTCTCGTTCTCTACAAGACGTTGCGACGATGAAATTCCTCACCGCCCTCCAAAGCTTCACGCTCATCGCACTCGGGTACATCCCTTCCCACCTCATCAAACACTAACCAACCAACCAATCTAACACCCTTCCAGCGCAAAAGCCCAAACAATTCCCCTCGACACACCCAGTAGCGCAAAATCCTGTCCATCAAGTACCCCAACAACCTCAACCATAACCCGTACAATCGAATACCTGCCCACAAACAGCTCAACCTACGCCAGCACGGTAATAAATACCCGCACCACCCTCGATGCACGCAGGTGTCCCATTACCACCATTGCCGGTACACCAACGCCTTATGTTACATGCGCCTTCGATACGAAGACTTGTCCGATGATTAGGTGCGCGGCAGTTCCTATCGTTACTGCTGCATGTACCACTGTAGATGTGTGTTGTCCCGTTGGTACGAAGACGGTTGTTGAGGTAAGTGATTGCTTGGGGGATGAGAGGTGTGTTTTTACTGATTGGGATGTGTAGTGTGCTACTGCTTGTGAGAAGTGTTCAACTAGGACGACGACGCCGGGGTGTTTGGAGACGATGTTTTGAGGCGCTTGGGTGTTGAGGTTGGCGAGTGTGGTTTGTTTTGGTTTTGGTGCTTCCCTTTTTGTAGCGACGTTATGTTAAGATGATAAAGGTGCTGGGTTGATGTTGTAGTGGGCTACGCAAGGCTGAACGACGTCGCTTGGACCTGTTACCCACATAATCGGCTTCTCTCGATTTCCTGTTGACATTTCCACTTCTGCTAGCGACTCAACTGGCAAACATGATCCGCAAGTTCATGACATTCCTAGTCTGCAACCTTAATCTCTGATTACTTTTCTTCCAAATACATATCCCAATCGTCAAAACCTCTGCTAACTCCCCATCCCATCAATCCCTCCACTCCAAAACAACACAATCCCACATAAACCCCCTCAACTTCGTCTCCCTCGTAACTCTAAACCCCACCTTATTCACACCACCCACCAACTTCCCAACATCAACACCATATTGTAAAAACCTCCACTCCCCACTAACTCTCCCAGACCGATACAAAGCCGGATCACTCCCCAAAACATCCTTCCCTACCGTCCCCAACAAAAACCCATTAACAGAAATCTCCATGACTGTACTCTGCGAATAGCCCGCAAGGGAAATACTCAATATCGCCGCAGTGTGGTTTCGAAGATCAGAGTCCGAGACGTTAAAGTAGATATTCCATATTCCGAGAGCGGAGATGGCGTAGTACCAATCCTTTGCAGCGGTGGATTGACCGATTGTGTAGGTTAGATTCGAAGGGCTGAGAGAGGTGATGTTAAATGCGTAGGGGAGACCGCCATTCGCGAATTCGGATGCTTTTTTGTCAAAGAAGCCGAGGCGGAATATTGATCTTCGGCCGGTTGGGAGATCCCACTTTAGGTTTCCTAGAGCGAGGTTGGTTCCGGGGGTAGTGGTGAGAGGCGCAAGTGTGAAATTTGTATAGACGTCACCTAGAGTACCACCATTTGACCAGGCGTAGAGGCCGTAGTTACCGGCTCGCACGTTGGGGATGGAGAATGAACCGTCGGCGGCGGCTTGGGTTGTGTAGTAGTAATTTGTTCCTTGGATCAGTGGACGTATCGAGGTATTAGTGTCACCGAGGAATACTGATGCGCCTGCGGCAGGACGGCCGTCGCTTAGGATGAGTATTCCTGATATTTCACTGCGAGAGTGGTAGGCTGTGTTGTTTAGCCATGGGTATGGGAAGTTTTTGAGCTCCTGTACACGGCGATTTGAGACGTCTTCTTTGGAGCCGTTGTTCTGTGATTGCTGGTTAGTCTTCATTTACGATGCTAGCAGCTTTCTTCTTTTCTTTGAGCGGCTTTTCTACATATACTTTAAATAGGCATCGACGACAGGACGACAAACGGCAACTTTGACTTCGGGGCTCGCCAGAAATGAATAGTGTAGGCAAGCTCAAAATGGGAGTGCTGCCAACATCTAATCATGAGCAATGAAAACCGAGTATCACACACTTACCAAATACCATAACCAAGGACCCCATATCTTACCCACAGGCGCCAGAGTATCATTGCCCACACGAAAATGACTGGTGTCCTGAAAGACATTCAACTGTACAGCATCTCCAGTCACCGACTCACGATGAACCTGTCAACTCATCAGCACACCTCATGAACCGCTAATTTCTCAAGTAGTAGAATAGAACCCACCGTCAAGGTCTGACTAAGCTGATTCCCAGGAAAATACTCCGTCAAAGGATGGATCCACCATGATCCCACAACACCAGGTCCATAGATCCCGTAGAAATCCCTCTCGCGCACGAAACTCGTCCAATCGTACTTGGTCATCGTCGTTCCGTTCGCCAATTGGAAAGTCTCATCTTGGACTTCGGTCGCTTCGTCGTACAGCGCGAAGGGAGGCAAGACATCATCTTTGATATCTGTCCGCGCATTCGAAAAGATGTTTGGATTGAGACGCCAAACATTTCTTATAATGGATGTCCAGGGCGTGTTCTTATTGACAACATATTGATAGGCGCCTTGTAGATCGTCGAAGATGACCCAGTGAAGGTCAATTGTGGTGGAGACGAAGGAGATGTCGATGTAGTTGTCGCTCCGAGAGACGATCGAGGCAGATGTGAATGACGCAGGGCCTTTGGAATCTAGATAATGTCCTTTCGCTGTACCTACAAGGTCTTTTCCAGGAAGGATGGTTGAATAGAGTTTGGTGGCGTAGTTTGGACCTTGCGTGACGTTCCAGTGGTCGTTGCCGAAGATCCAGGTTGAGGTGTTGATTTGCGTTAAGAAGGGGCCTTTCGCGATTGCAGCACCTAGGTATAAGGCGATACTGAGGAATCGAGGGGTCTTGGAGAACATGATCGCGTATTCCTTAATCCCACTGAGTATCGAGGCGAAGACACTCGCTGTGTTGCTTCTCTGCACTGTTAACGGCGTTACGCCAATGGATCTACAACTCAGTCTCTCTGATTCTCATCTTCACACGCCATATCGCGCATGGAACAAAAAATAAAGACTTGAAGGGAGTTCGGTCACTAACGACATGATGCTCGACCAATCATGGTATCATGCTGTGCGCAGTGTGCGCGATGTCAAGCTTTGAGGTTCGGCTCGGAAGTTTGTCCGGGAGATTGCATTTAGATGAAGAGGAAAACCTAGCCGAGATCGAGTCAGATACCATGTACACATCTTAATTTAAACTTGATGGAAGCCTCCCGTTGTTTGATCTCCCGGTGTGGACTGGGGGCTTCGGCACAGTGATAAATACTGTGTATGCCACAGTACAGCAAGATTCATTGGTAGCCTTGAAATCAGACTCACCGAACCCATTATCTTCAGACAGTAAGTAGCAAGGCAATGAACAATCAGGCCTGCTTCGACTGTCTTTTTTTACAGGAAATTCAACATTAGAGCTCCTCACCACGCCTTTCTTTGAGAGTATGCAATGTGTCAAGCTGCACCGTTCCTCCAATTCAACCTAATACCCATAGACAAACGTCAACTTCCTATTCCCCCTCCTCTCACTATTTCTCCACTCCTCAACAAACTCTTCCTCCGTCCACTCCTCAATTATCCTCGCCCTCCTCTTATTCAAAAACACATAGACACACCTCATGGCCGCAAACCCCGCTGCACCAACACTAACAATAATCATCGTAATCTTCAACGGGAAATTATAGCTAGGCGCATACTTTGATTTGTAAAGTTGTCCCGCAATAACGCCTGCGAGATTGGAGTATCCATTGAGTCCGATGACGACGCTTCGAGTGCCACGATCGGGGACGTTGTCGGTTAGCCAGGAGGCAACGAGGGGACCGCCGACGCCGGCACCCATCATGCAGACGTGGACGAAGACGTAGCGGAGGCGAGGGTTTGGGGAGGAGATTAGGACGATGAAGCCGATTATGGAGAGGGCCATTGCGGTTACGATGATGAGGGAGCGTTGGTGGAGACGGTCGGAGAGGTACATGAAGAAGAAGAGGCCAATGGCTCCACTAGGTATTGTTAGGTCGAGATGCAGCAATATACGAAAAGGGGTTTCCTGGTGACTTGACGAGCGGGGAACTTGTCAGACGCGAGTTAATGTATCACAGTGCTCTTGAAACACAATTTTTTTGAGTGATCGTTGCGGTTCGCGCAAAAGCTTCGCAGGCAGTCTGAATGGAAGAAAAGCGAAGGAGACTTACGCAACAAATGGAGTAACACTCATCAGATTCGCTTCCAATGCCTTGTAGCCCATACCCTTGACGATGAGAGGCATGAACACACTGAAGACACTGACCGGAAGCACTGAGGCAATGTTGCAGCAGATAACCAGTAATGATCTCCAGTCCGAAAAAGCATCCAGAACATTCTGCTTCGTGACTTTATTATCGTCTTCTACCGGATTGCCATCTTTATCGATAGTGGGACAATCGATTTGCATTCTTCGTTCCGCGTGGGCTCTTTGCTCCGGCGTCAGGAACCATGCCGTGCCTAACCTTCTGGGCAGAACGATGAAGGACACAATCGCCATGAATAGTGTCGCTCCTCCCTCGATCAAAAACAACAACTGCCAGTCCTTGAAATGCGGCGACTTGATCTTGAAGATTCCATAAGCAAAGAGGCCTGAAAATGCCCCAGCAATTTGGAATGTTCCAGCGAAGAGACCAAGACGGAATCCGAGCATGTAGTGAGGGTACAGCGTGCCCAGATAGTAGAACACACAAGGAACAAAGCCGGCTTCGAAACTACCCAGCAGAAGTCTCAAAGCAATGAGAGTTTCGCGATTCTTCATGCCGGCCATACCCATGCAGATCGATCCCCAGGACATCATGAGAAATGGAATCCAGTATTTAGGTCCGAACCTGCGTCCGAGAACGACCGAGAATGGTTGTAAGGTGACGAACGTGGCGGAAAGGATCGAGACCGAGTCTGCGATATCTTCCTTCCTAAGGTGCGCATCTTTCTGGAAGGCTATAAACGTCAGCTGGGATCAAAGGAGCGGATGGACTCTATTACTTTTGGTGGTGGCCGCATTCCCAAGATTTCCCTTGTCCACACCTTGAAGCACAAAGTTTATGGCACATACGAGCACAACGATTGTGTCCAACTTGAAATTGAGAGACTTGTCGAGGGCTCTCTCTTCGTCGGTCGTTGGTTCATACCCTCTAGCCTTCTTTCCGGCTGTTTTGAGTCTCGTCCTCTCAACATCACTTTCAATTCCATCGCTTGTAGCTACACAACTCCCAGATCTTTCATTCCAAATCGCTTTGTCCTTACTCGATGAAGGTATGTGGAATAGCGCATCCTCTGGAGATTTGTTGTAATAAAGTTCGGAAACAGGACGGATAGTTGGCTCGGGGGACTTTCCCATCATCAGGGATATCCGTGACGACGAATGCCACGCAGAAATTCAGGTGGAAAGTTGCCGATTATGCAGGATTTGCGAGGAGAGGTATTGTCGAATGAAGCAATTGTATGGGCAAAGGTACGATGAGAAGGCACCAAGGCTTGCGCAACACTGTTATCGAGGGACGGGACAGCATACGGTGGGGGGCGTGATCGCAGATACCAATGCTACCAGAAGGATTTTACCATTGCAATGCGAACCCGCATTTGTAGGAGAGGCAAATGCGTATAGCATCGTGCCAGCCTTGGTCGGCTGATTAATAGGCGAGTACGAATTTCTGACTGCCGGCCGGGTAGGGTACTACTCCCAAGTATTTGCAGAACGATTGCGAGTGCTCCTCAAATGAAATGTCGGTGTTTCGCGATCGCCGGATCGTGATTTGATTGATTCATCAGAGATCACTGGCCAGTAAGCGTCAACAACATGACTAAGCTAGGGTGATTTTTCGGAACAATTAATATGTTTCAATAAGTGACCTACTATGTGTATGTACGAATGCGAGCAAATATCCAAAAGGGTCCTGTCGCCTTGAAAGGTCTCTCTGCAGGTCTTGCTCTGTAGAGACGTCAAAGAGCGAGGACAAGCAGACGAGGAACACTCAAGGGCGCAAGGTTGAAGAGATGGAAGTACACCGACTATAGAGGAATTTTCCAACCCATCGATTATAGCAAGGGTACTCATTGGTCCTTCCCGCCTTCAAATAGCCATCGAATGCCTTCCAACGTGTCTTTTACAAATTTCTTACTCTTTTCTAGCTGTGGATAGTTGGTCCAGAACATATGACCATAGCCTGGATAGATGAGAAGCTTGGTCTCAATGCCATAATCCTCCCGAATCAACTTCTCATAACAAAGGCCTTCGTCTCGCAATGGATCCATACCACAGATCTGAAAGAAAGCCCTTGGTAAACCTCCGTGTTTATTGGGGTTCTTACATGGAGTGAATAGGGGAGACTCAATGTCCATCTTGAGGACTTTGTGAAGGCCTTCGTAAGGATCATCTCCAGGCGACATTTGGAGAACAGGGTCGTAAATGTTCTCTACGAGACTGATATACTCATCCTTGTACTTGTCTGGCACCGAGCTAGGCGGCATCACAGCTGGCACGCAGAGATACTGTCCAGTCAATGGCGGATCCAATTTCTCATCGCGGGCGAGGTGGGCTAAGATTGCTGTAATGTTGCCGCCAGCAGAAGCTCCGCCTATAACGAACCCGACATGAGGGCTCGCTCCAAGAGATCGAGAATTCCGGGCAACCCACTTCAACGTATCCCAGCAATCATTGATGCCGGTTGAAAATGGATGTTCAGGTGCAAGCCTTGCACAAATTGAGCACAAAACAAGCGAAAGTTGTTGCGTGACCTCACTTACCGATACTCAACATTCACACAGACGGCCCCAAGCTCTTTACTAATCATGCGACAGTTCATTTCCTCGTCAGTGAAGTCACCCATGCTCCAGCCTCCTTCATGAAAAGCAACATAGAGCGGTGAGCCAGAATGGGGAATCCGATCCTGTGTTGGCGTGTAGATACGCACAGAAATGGTGCCTCCGTCCCGCATGGTGAGCCGCCTGTTTCGTTCTTGGACTTCCGGTACAGGCCCGGATATTGGATAGAACTGCCTCAGTCCCTTCAGGTGTTGAGCTCGACGCGCTCGACGCGTGAAAATGTCGTCTCCCATGTCAGGCATCGGAGTCCTCTCCACCGCCTGCATAGCGGAATTGTTCAGCTTTCCTAAATCGATGTTGTTCTCTGGGACTCACTGCTCGGAGAACGGTGTATAGTTGCAACAGTGTATTGTTGTTGTGTATGTATGAGAGGGAAGGAAGCTAAGGTATACTCAATGCCAAGGCAAGCTAGGCTGCCTTAGGCGACATAAAATCCCCCCCTATAATTGACTAATTTAATTCTTCTAATAATCTCTAAGAAGTAGAAAGCGGATATCTCTATATCCTTCCCCTAGTCCGTATATATATACCGTATTCCCCTACTAATTAATCCTCCCTTATATATTATAAAGCTATAATCTAAATTTGTTTTAAGGGGGGTAAGATAGACTTTTTAGTATCTATTTATTCTATCTCTCTAGAGGCTCGAGTAGTAGCTTAAGATAGGAATTCCGTTATAGTAGGATTATATATTAAGAGTTTATATATACTAGAAAATAAACTTTTATATTTAGAAAGAAAGTATCTTAATTTATAGTATATAGATAGTTTATTATTTATTTATTCGGACTATTTATTCGGCTCCTACTACTATATATCCGTCTATAATATCTTTTACTATCGGCTTCGTTATAGCTTATATACTATCTAGGCTTATCTATTCGGGCTAAGAAGATTACTACTTAAGGAGGTAGTACTTTCTAGAGATATCTACTCCTAAAGGTATTAGGGCTCCCCTAGTAGCTTCTATCCTAGTATCCGCACGTAGGAAGTCTATAGTATATACTATTACTATATCTAATCCTTCTTTCTTAGTAACTAGGGAAGGCTAATTATAACTAATTTCCTTATCTCTATTTTCTTCTTAGTCTTGTCTCTAGAGACTTAGACTAATTAGATTAATTACTAAGGAAAGTACTTCTTCTTCTAGGAGAGTTAGGACTAGCTCTATAATAATACTATCTATATCTACTTAAAGAAGCTCTCTATTACTCTAGTATATATCTAGGTATTAGCTTGCGTTCTTACTAGTACTAGCTATAAGGATAAGGCGTCCCTATATTAACTCTTTAATTACTAGTCTTATCTAGATTACTCGTAGTCCGTTACTAATTACTACGCTCTTATATATAGTTAAGGTCTCCTTTGTCGTCGATAGTACTAGTTTTAGTAGCTAATCTAGTAATATTTAGGGTAGTATAATAGACTTACTCTAGGCTAGAATTTTAACTTAGTCTATTATAATAGTTAATATTGGTACCGGCTATACTCCTATACTTCGGATTTATTCTTAAAGTTTCTTAATATAATTAGCCTTATCTCTTGTCACGGGGTAACCCTATATATACGAGGATTAAGATAGTAGATAAAGCTAAGTCAACTAAAGTATAAAGTAGGAGGAGGGATTAGGCCGGCTATATAGTCTCGTAGTCTACGTACTATCTACCGGTCTCCGCTTTGGCCCGTATATCCTATAAGCCTCGAGCCCCAACCTTCCTAGGGCCCCCAACGGTGCGGTTCGGGTTGGGTTTTGAGGGTTGAAACCCAAACCGGGAACGGTTCGGGTCTAAACGGTTTGGTCCGGGTCCGGTTTATNTCGGGTTTTTTTTTTTTTTTTTTTTTTTTTTTTTTTCATTTTAACCCGACGGTTCGTGACCCTGATTATATAATAGCGCTATACTATTATAACC
>QWZN01000295.1:0-24688 GCA_003693225.1 Venturia aucupariae | reverse complement strand
TCGGAACTAACGGTAAAGGTAGTATACTTACTATAAAAAAATTAGCTATAGTAGTAGAATAGAATTTAAATAAAAGAATATACGTTGCGGTATAGAGGCGGCTAAGGTTATAAAGGGTAGCGATAATACGGTCGGCTACTATCAAAAGAACCTCCTTAGACTACGATAGGTTAATCTTAGGTGCGGCCTACTTATCCTAAGTACGGGCGGCGAGGTACTACTAGTATATAGCTTTAGTACTAGCTCGTATAATTAAAGTATTACTGCCAAAAGTATTACTAATACGAATAGCGCGGAGATAGGACTTATAGTAGTACTTAGTAGTATCTACGAAGTCGGAGAATCGATACTCGACCTAAGAAAAAGATTATTAGAAAAAAGAGAAGTTCTTAGATAGGAATAGTAAACTTATATAGTCGTAACGTTAACCCTTTTTAGTATAGATACTATAAGCCGTAGCTGCGGGTATCTTACTACTAATCTTATACCGATTTACTAAAGTAATTTCACGCGTATCTACGGCTTTATCCCCTAGGGTCTTCATTATACTACTTGCCTATAGGGCTATATATATATAGTATATACGACTAGTTATCTTACTATCTACGGACGTAACGACTTCGGGAACGGGGGTACAAGTCGGGGGTACTATAGTAAAGGGTATAGCGCGAGATAGATAGTTTATAAGGAAGAAGAAGAAGTTAATATTAGTTTAATAAAATAAAATATTGCGTCGAAGTTGATTTTATTAATAGCCCTTTAACTGTTGCCTACGCGATAGGATTAGCGTTGTTAATATAGAAAATTCTAGAATCCGAATAATACTCGATCAAGAATTAAAATAAATAAAAGCTAGGAATAAAAGCGAGCTAGGAACTCACTCTCTATATAAGCTAACGTTGCTACCACGGCCTCCCCTATAGGAGGACTTAAGGATACTAATATTATTATTAAAAAGAAGAAGGTTAACTTAAGGGTAGAGGTTCTTAAGTAGCCTTGCTAGTTACCTAGGCGTAGCTAGGCTAATACCCAAGATTACAACCTAGTACTAGAACTATAGTTACGATTTCGTAATTAGCTAATAATAGGTTAGCTGCAGGAACTTAATCGCCTAAAGGGGTGATATTATTAATATATATAACCTAGGGATCTACTTCTACTAATTAGTATATAAACTGGATCTACCTTTACTATAATAAGTAACTTAGTTCCGAGGTAGGAGATATCTCTACTAACGATACGAGAAACGTTCGACGGGGTCTATTACGTATCTTTCAAGACCGTAAAGTAACCGGAGAGTGAGTACTAAAATAACTACGCTGAGGCGGGTTAGCCCACGCCTATAAGGATTATAGGATAGATTAGAACATTCCTAGCTATAAAAAACTTAGAGAAGTAAGTAAATCCCTAAGTAAGCTATATACTATAGCCCTACGCAGAGACTACCAAATAGGACGAAAGGAATACGATTTAATAAGACTATAATATAGACTAGAGATAAGATACGAGGCGCCTCGGCCTACCTTAGTACCTAAGTCTACTAGGACGGGGAGCTAGAAACGCCCCTATATAAGAACGGTGGGTAAGTAGAAATCCTACCTCTACCTATTCCTAGTATAATAGAACCCTAGGATACCTCCTCTAAGAATCCTAGGGTAACCTATACTCTAGATAAATAGACCGCCCTATCTCCGGGAGCTAAGGGATCTATAGATTACGGCTACGGGTAAGAGGATAGGATCTAGAACTATAAGAAGAACGTTCTTAAGTTATCTTAGCTAAGTCGTTCCGCTGTAGGGCTAGTTCCTAGATAATAAGGGTACTAAGCTACAAATTAGGTACCTTAGGAGTAATCCTCTACAAAAGTAGAGGACCTCCGCCGTATACTAAGGAAATAAAACGGGCTGGTAAGTTATACACCTATTAGGCTAGGAGGTCTCTCTACCCGGTAGGAGGCACAATATAAGGTAGGCTACCTTACCGTTATTACTCCTCAAAACGGAGAAACCTAGCCTATAATGGTAGGTAAAAGCAACGGGCTAGAAAGTTATATATCTATTGGGCTGGGCGGCCTCTCTACCCCGTATATAGGGTATAGGGGTAGTGCGCGGAGTAGGTATATTAGAAGCAATCCACTACTTAAGAGTAGGACCGCCGCTATATACTAAACAAACTATTATAACCGGAAAACTGCGTAGAGGAATATATACCGCTATATAGTTAAGGCTAAGACAGGCTAGCTAGTTATATACCTATTAGACTAGCCGGGGGGCTACTCTACCCGTGAATTCAAGGGTATACTACTATTAATACTCCTCAACTTAGAGGATCCTAACCTATAAGTAGATAGATAAGAGTATTAACTCCTATATTAAACCTTCTATCTTCGGTCGTGTAGGAGGAGGAGTAGCGGTAAATTTAAGGGTATACTACTATTAATACTCCTTAATTTAGAGAACCCTAACCTATAAGTAGGTAGATAAGAGTATTAACTCCTATATCTATCTTTAGTCGTATAGGAGGAGGAGCAGCGGAGTAGCGACCTATTAGTATAGTAGTATAAGTATATATTATTATACTATAAACGTTACTACTAGGGAGGTTTAAATAACCTTCTCTACTCGATTAGGGATCCGCTACGCGGATCCCGGGGGGGTAGCTNACGGGTACTTATAAAGAATAAACCGTAAAATTCTACGACCTAAATAAGGCCGGGCTAAAACCCTATAGGAAGCGGGGCAAGGCTAAAGTAAGGGTAACCTTAGATCCGACCTAAAGCTATAAGACTTAGCCTAAGTAAGATTACTTAGCTAAGTAGGAGTTAACGAAGGGTAGCGGTGTCGGTACGATATAGTCGACGACGAGCTGTATATACCTTTCTATAAACTTTTTTTCCCCCTACGGGGGTTTTTAGTAGTTTTAAAGGAACCGTAGAGTCTGAGGATAGACTTCTAAAGGGGGGGTAATATTAGGATCTATAACCTATTCTAGACTCTAGGACTAGTTAGATATAGGTTAGATACTAGTCCGGTAATAAGCTAGGTTATGTACTAAGGTACGTATAGCCTTAGCTTCGTACACGTAGATATCTTATTACTTAGACGTAGGAGAGATTCCTCTCTAGCGTTTACTCTAAATATATATATTTGATCCCCTTTCTCTCTTAATACGTCTATCCCTATAGTACTACTACGCATCCTTACACTTTAATCCTTTGTATTTTCCTAGTAGAATTATTAAATATTTAAAATACTCCTACTATATTTATATTATTAATATATACTTTTCCTAAGTTAATAGATAGTTAATTTATAGTACTTCTATATATCCTAATAGATATAAGTATAATTTCAATATTAGGAGTAATAACAAATTGATCTAACTCGGCTTCGGTATTATAATAGTAGAATAGACCGCTAGCTCCTTTAATATTACTAGTTTAAGATATTTAGGATCTTTTAAAACTTTCTAAGTTCTTATAACTTATATTAGTTTAAGTTTAGAAGTTTCTTTAACTTCTACCTATTTTCTCTTTGTTATAGTTTTGGCGGTTAATTTACTTTAAATCTTACTTTAAAATAAAGATTTAATTTAAAATAGAGTAGACCTAGGACCCTATACGACTTAATACCCGGGGTAGTATTACTATTAGATTTTTTAGTCTATTAGTTAAGAAAAGTTACTACCCTCTAACTCTTAACCTTAATTTACCCTATAGGCTCTTTTATTAAGTTCTTATTTTAGTCGTCACCCAAGGATCGACTTGATAAGACTTGATACTTATAATATACCTATCTACGTCGGGAAAAGTATACTGGGAATGATCTAGGAATGATCTAGAAATGATCTAGGAGTACTAGGACGGAATAGTAGGAATGCTAGGAATGAACTAGGAGTACTAGGAATAAACTAGGAGTCGTAGGATTCAACTAGAAATAAACTAGGAGTTCTAGAAGTAGTAGAAGTAATAGGTATACTATATATTTTTATATTTCTAGATAGGCCGAAGAAAGGCCGACCAGATTCTATAGGTTTTATACGTATAGTATCTATGATAACTAAGCAATTCAAGGTCTAAAAAAATTCTTGGACTTAGAAAAAAAAGTTTGAAAATGACGTCATATTATATATTTTTCTAGATTAAAAAAATGCGAGGAATTCAATGGTGTACTTTTTAAGACTACAGCTATTATATTTAAAAAGTTATTAAGGATAGAAGATAAAAATAGAAGATTTATAGAAATACGTAATATTCCTACGCTTCTCTATAGCTACACTTTAGACTAGAGATTTCGAAACTTTAATAGATAATAGATACTATATCTAAGAGCTATATTTAAGCTTATTATAAAATTATAATTATTAGAAATTTTATTATAGCTAGTTTACTATAGAAAAGTAGGTATTTTTAGGAATTTCTAAGTAACTACTAGATATTATTACTAAATATTTTAATACGCTATAGTATAGATATATACTAGTTTATAAAAAAATTATAGGGTCTATAGGTATTATACGTGGAGGGATGCACAAGAAAACGTGAGTTTTTAAGGGTAAAAGCTTTAACCTCGCTTATTTTTTATCCTAGCTAACTTTACGACGACTATATATATATATATTTTTTATTCCGCCTAAGGTATAAAACCCTATATTCTCTCGCGCAGGCGGTATTTAATAGTATATACCGCTATTATACTCTAGAAGTAATAGATTTGTTCTAAGACTTAGAAGTATTTCTCTAAGTCCTTCCTACTCTTACCTCCAGGCCTAGGGGCCTTTCTAGGGCCCTATTTCCTAAGGCCTAGGCCCCTATTTTCTAGGGTCTGGACTATTAGATCCAGATAGTCCACAGTGCAACGTGCAAGAAGAAACTATTTTCTGGTGGACCAGGTGGGAGTGCTGTGGAACTGGTGGTTCTGGTGGTTTTGCTAGAATCAGATGGATCCAGCATGATGCACTTTTCCCGACGTAGGCAGAACTAAAGTGATTGATTGTTTCCGAGTCTACAGCAACAATAGACAGAGAGACAGACCATGGATGGTCCAAGACTACTATGGAATAACATTAGAACTCCCACATCTACCATCTGATCAGCGCCAGATACCATTTCCACAGTACTCCTTTTGCAACGGGAACGTGACGCCTTGGTAGATCAGAGCAATCTCCTTCACCTTCGTTCCAATTTCTCTGTCACGCATCAACGACTCCAGTTCTTGCTCGCTCATATCCTTCATCTCAGCAACACGCGTCGCGTACCCGGACATGCTTTCATTCAAGCGAATCGCAGCTCGCTCGTTCGAATACCACTGGCCCCGGACTTCCTCGTGCATCAACCGCGCAATCGGCTTGATCGGTGCCTTGTTGCCATGAGATTGCTGTCGATTCAACCCAACTCGGTGATGCAGCTCGAACGCTGCCCGGTCACGGCCATCATCGCGGATTGCTGAAGTCTTGACCCAAGAGCCATCTGCGCGACAAAAGCCAGGCCCGTAGGCTTGGGTTTTCAGTGGCAGTGGCAGTGGCTTCTCGAACTTCCACTCGTTCTCGTCAACGCTGCCTGGTGCAAGCTCATGAGCACGCCCAACAACTTCCCCATCCTCATAGTAGGAGATGTCTGGGCTTTCGATTTGAGCCCTTTGATCCGCCTCAAACGCCTTCTTCTCGCGCCAACGCGCCGCTCTGCCGCTCTGTTTGATCTTCTTCGCCGTTTCGGCTTCCTTTACTGGAACATTGATGAACGGATTCAGTTCTTCGAAGAATGCTGCTACGTTGGTATCGATGGCCGGGTGACAGGTATCGACGTGGGCTATGGAACTTGCATTGAAGGGGAAAGGAGAGAGTGGAAGAGTTGCGACGACTCGCTGGTGCCGGTCGAAATAGTGATCCGACTCGTGAGGGTCGTAGACTTCGTGCTGAGCGAGAAGAGGCGGGACGAAGATCTGACGTGGTAGTTGTCGCTGTTGATGGAAAGATTGGGGGTCTTCTTGATCTTGAAGACGCGTCCGAGGATTCAACTCGACTCTTGGGACAGCTGGGCTGACATATGTGGGCGCTTGTGGATTAGGAATGAATACCGGAACGCCTGGATCTAGGTTCGAGTTTGCTCGTTCACGTAGCGCCGCCGGACGCTTTACTGACGACTCATTTTCATGGCCCAATGTTGGCCATGCAGACCTGCTGCTGTCAGTCATCCATGTTGGCTAATATGAAGCCGCCCCATGCAAGGCCGAGGTTCTGACAGGGCGCTTCAAGGAGATGATACTGACGGATGTTCGACAATAGCAGGAAATACGGCTGAGCGCATTGGACGACGATCGTAACGAGCCATGTTTGCTCAAGAACCGGAGTTATCTGTGCTGACAGGACGAGGGCGTACATATCCGATCTTTGTTATCCCGTCTAAGCTTCGTGATTATCTGGTGTTTTGTGTATCCAAACACGTCGCGTAGATGGACAACACAGCAGTATGAGTTTTGCCACTGCAGGAATTTTCAGATGGTCAGATCCTCAAGTTGTCGGTATCGGGACTCGCCGATGGATAGACAGTCCCTTGTTAATTTTTGCTTCCTCCGATTGATCTCAAGAGATTGCCTGCACCAATCGTCACCATGTCATCTCAGCGACGTACAATAGAGTCTTTCGGACGAGATCTCCCATCACAGCTTACAGTCATGTTCAGGTTATGTATCAACAATGATATACAACCACTTTCAGGGAGGAATATCCAGTGACTAAAACGCCCGTCAACTCGTCTGGTTCCATGTCGATCGTTTCGGTACTTTCAAGGTCGTCTCTTCCTGCCTCCCTCTACTTTTAGCTTCAACAAGTCAACCCTCGCACACTCAAACCGCTAAATCAAAATGGCAGCTTCACAGTAACCGAAAAAGCCTAGAACTCAAACTCCGAAGGAACAGTCGCAGGTCTCGGTGGTCAGCTCCACGACGTCCGTGCCATCCTCCCGTCTTACCCATTCTGTCCAACCCACGCGCCAGCAGACCAATCCAGGGTGGTGTTTCCACAGAATTGAAAGTAAAGTCTCAATTCATCTGCGCCTGCCAAGCCTCCTACGCCGACACCCACGAGTACACCCTCAAAAAATAAAACCATGGCCATGCCCGAGGTGGAAACCGTAGTCAAAAACCACATGACCAGAACGAGCACATACTATTATGATGACGTTGTCGCCGTGGGACGAAAATTGAATCTACCGCAGAGTTGGTTTACCGGTGGACAGTATGGCTATGATGACTTCAAGGGCAACATGGATCGTTCTGGGGATTAGAGTTGTATTGTGGCTATTGCTATCATGTATGTTGCTGTGCCGAGGGTGGGGTGAAGGCGCCGCGATGCCAAATGGACTGCCTTACGAATTGGCCTGGGGGAGGTGAAGAAATGCATCACTAGAGAGAAAATATGGCTGTCTGTAATGGTCAGAACAAAATCCTCTACATCACTTCCCGTCAGTGTTTGTCCATTTCCTCTTCGGCGTGATTTTTGCATGCCCTGTCTGGTAGTTGCTTGGAGAGGGAAGCTGTGCGATCAGTATCCAGCGTTCGTCCTGTATGTTAGCTATGCCTCAACCAGACTCACCAGTGCCGCAACATAGTCATGACCATGCCAGAACGATGCGATAGACGAGATCAGCCGCAGCTGTAGATTCATTCGACTATACGCTTTTGTCCGTCCAAGGGCTGCGATGAAAACTTGCCATCACTGCCAACGCCGAACTTGCGAACGCGCCGAAAATCCATCCTAAGCCCAGCCAGACACCGGAACGCCATATTCATGCAACCGCAATCTACCGCGAACATTAAGCACTTCGCCCAATATTCAAACCTCTAAATCCTCAACGTCGCACCCGCCTTCTGTACCAACTTCAACAACTCAGCATAAACCTCTTTGTATTCTCCATCTCCCTCTTTATCTTCCTTGGCACCGGCCTTCTTCACCTTCTCTTTGCTGATCATGACCACAGATGTAGGTCTCTTGGTGTTTCCAGCAGCGCCCAATTCAGCGCGCGACGTAACGTAAATGTAAGGGATGTTGTGGTCTTCGCAGAGAACGGGAATGTGTGAGATGACGTCCATGGGCGAGATGTCGGCGGCGAGGATGACGATTCCGGGTGGGTTGGAGGTGGTGGAGGATGAGGGAGCGGAGGGTGCAGGGAGCTTGCGGACGGACTTGACAACTTCCTTCACACCGCGTTTTAGCGTCTTGCTTTTGGCGGCTAAATAGAGATCAATGTTAGCTGTGCAGTCTCCATTTCTTGCTCCTTGTGCTGCTGATACAATTGCGACAGAAATGATCCGGCTCGCGAAATTAGACCTCGAGCGTAGACATCTGCGCCCAGTCAAATTCGAAGAGGGATATATACCTTTCTTCACCGCCTTTAGCAGCTTCTTTATCTGCTTTTCATCCGCCAACGGGTTTGCAAAAGGTACGAGCGCTTCCTTTGGTATTAAGATGATTGGCTTCTCCTCTTTATCCTCCATTTCAATGTCCTTCGACTCGACCTTGGCGACGGGGGCAGCAACGGGCGAGCTATCTCTCTCCTCGACAATGACCACAAGCAAAAGTTAGCATATTTGCGCGAGGTGGTCGGACTATGGTGAATATACCCTTCTTCTCCTTCTTGGACTTTGATTTCTTCACGCCATCCGTCTCGGAGCGCTTCTCTTTCTTCTCCTTGCGTTCCTTCTTCTCGAGCTTCTCGGGTCTCTCTTTGGCCATTTTAGCGATGCTGTGTAGGGATTACTGGGTAATTGTGGTTTGGATAGCTTGGACCAGAATATTATTGCAAGCTGGCGAACTTAGAGGAAAATATTTAGCGCGCTTTTGAGCGGGTCACGTGCTCTGCCATCTAGCCAAGTATGTACTAGTACAACTCGAACTTGATGGAAGTACTACGGGCATTTTGAAGTAGCCTTCTACTTTCTTTTTTTTAGAGAAAAGTAGAGAGAGCCAAAGTTCTATACAAAATAAGATTCTATGAAAAGTAAAAAGTAGGTACTAGTACATAATATTACTACTATATACTCAAGTCATCTATTGAGATCTTATATATTGTAATATAAAATATTAGAATGAGACAATGTTATCACCTACATACGGGACCGCTCTATACAATTAGTACATATGTCGACCTACCCTTAGAACGCTTTCTCATATCTCGTCTCTCATCTAAGCAGACCGAACCCAGCTCTCGAGACATCTCCTCGTTGTAGCAATATGTACACTTGCGTGTGGTATATCCTGCCGTGCATTGAAGACCAATGCATCATTGAGCCCTATCTCTGTGACCAACTCACAATTCCCCACGGCCTCAAACGCGTCCAGGAACTGCGGCTACTTTTTGTTGCCTCTGTGAATGCATTGATATACGACCAGGCCCAATTTCATCTGTCCTTGCCAGCGTTAAGCGTAGTCCTTTGACGTGTCGTTCAATCACCGCGTGAATGCGTCATCTTACCATTTCCAAGCTCGAACGGTGCGTACGTCTAATGTTGACTGGGTTGGCCATGCCTTGGATCAACTGTCCGCGCAGTGTGGCTGTCTATAGAGGTGGAGGAGCAGGATCGAGCGCTAGTAGAGACATTTATGGGATGTGCATGATGATTGAAAATGACGCTTAGTGCAATGCGTGCCGCAGCTGACGGATGCTCCAGGGGATCGAACGAAATTCCTTTACGAGTATAAACGATATACTCGAAACCTTCTCGTTTAGGTATTCTAGTATAGTCAATCGACTATCGAGCGCCGAGTAACTTACTACGAATCTTCGTTATATTTAGACCCTCGTTGACTTTATTCTAATCGTTTATCTAAAGTTTGGGTGCCCCTCCGCTTCTACATGTGAGGCTTGGGCCGAGTCCTGCTTTTTCACGACAAGACAGTGGCATGCAAAAACAGTATATGTTTTCAATTTGTAGAGCTAAAGAATGTATAAAGGTCAGGAGCTCCTATTCCAAGCCAAGTTATCACCACATAAAATCCTCATGTTGGCAGGGCTGCCCATTGACCGCAAACGCCGAGGAAGCCCAGATGTGAAGGCACAGATCTAGAACAACTTGTGCTCGAGGGTCATGTCAGACTCTGGCTCCAAGCCGACGCAGGCACGGAAGATGTTGGTCAAAGCAGCACGCTGTTTAGCGAGAGAGTTGACAACTGGGGTACCTGGTGGTGTGAGAGGCGCCTTCAGCATGTAACTGAGAATGCTCAGGACACTGTGGAAACCCGCAAAGTCCTTGGCACCCACCTCACTTGACTTCCACTGGATACGGGTCATGATTTCAGTAACCAAGACTAAATCAATGATCAATGGTGAAGCCAGAAGGGAGTCCTCGCACACATTGAATATGCTGATAGTCTGGTGTCCACCAAGGAAGATTTCTGCGTAATACTCATCGAGAGCACGCTTGTCGTCACCAACGGCTGGCATGTACTTGATGACAACGCAATGATCTGGGTGCTCGCCCTCTTTATAAAGGACAGTGTTGGCAGCAACCATGTCGTCGACAACGTTAGACTTGGATATCTCCTTGGAGCGAAACTGCTTTTGAGAAGACAGATTCTTGCCGTCGTTGTTGCCGAGGTGGTTGTAGGAAGCAATGGAAGTCAGCTTGATACCAGCACTGATGAGGAAGTCAACGAGAGCAGACTTCATCTTTGTCTGACCGGATTTGAAGTCATCGCCGCCAATAAAGGCCTTGTGCTTGTCGGCGAGCTCGATGCAACCTGGGACAAAGGTGTTTTGTGGAGATCCATTGATGAATGGGACACCTTCGAGGATACAAGCAACGGCGAAGACAGTAGATGGGGAGACTTCTTCGTGGCCTGATTTGATGGCATTTATCAAATTGTCGGAAGTATCGTTCACGCCGACGACGATATCAGCGAAGCGCTCAGTGTTGGCAGTCCATTGCACGATGACCTTCTCGAGGTTATTGGCTACCTTGAAGTCGCTGTGCGCATGTTAGGTCTCGAAGCGAGGAAAAGTGCGTGCGTAAGCTCACCGGATGTCCTTCTGTATCTGCTCGACATGAGCCCAGCAAGCCTTGGATCCAGGCATAACATTGTCAGCCCGATCCTCCTGGTTAGCAGCGATGAAATCAGGGTAATAGATGGAAGGCAATGGCTTCATAGCGGCCAGTTCCTTACGGACCAACTGCTTGAGAGTTGGCTCCAGAACGGCGGCGCGATCCATAGCCTCAGCCAAGTTCATGCCACTGATATCCCAGCCACCAATAGCCAGATCATTAGGATGAAGCATTGGCAACATCTGCTGGAAAGGAATGTTGATATCGTCACCAGTAGCGGAGTCGGTACCCAACTTGATGGTAGAGCCCATAAGGACGGAACCATAGTAGTTGGCCTCCTGCCTCCCCTTTTTGGTTTCCCAAGAGAGACCACGGCGGTTGGCCAAGATGCCAGCCGTGACCGTGGTTCCGTTGTTCCCACCCCAGCCAACCAACATCACCCCGGTCTTTGGAACCTTGCGGTCGACTTTGAAGTCATACAGAGTTTGCTTTGGCTTGGCCACATACTTGCCATCGCTGATCTTGGTGACGGTAGTAGTGCGGTAGGTGTACTTGCTCTTGATTTCAGCATCTGTGTAGACGACGTTTGGGGAGTCGACGGTGAAGAGCTCTTCTTGAGCGGTAGCAATACCAGTCCCCGAGGAGAAGGCCTTTGCGTCATCGGCGTGAGGAGCCATGGTTGCAGATTGTAGATTGGTTCGAGTACTTGTTCTTCGGTCTCAGTTACGGGCTTATCTGGTAAAGACGGCTTCCGTCCTACTTCCAGAAGCGGAAGATCGACGGCCGGCGTGGGTGTTGTGGGTGCTTAAGTCTGTCAGTACAGGCCATTGTGGGGATGGAGAGAAGACAGACGAGCAAAGAAGGTTGGAGAACGTCTTGACGTCTAGGCAATGGCCTTGCTTCTGTGGGGAGAAGAAGTGTAGTGGGTTGTGAAAGGACGGCTTGGGGCTGTGATTGAGTTCAGAAGTGAGGATCCGGGGGGGTTTGTTTGGTGTTTGGAAGAGAGTGAGATAGGTAGATGGGTGAAGGTTAGTTGAGAGAAGGATACAGGGCGACACTGAGAAGGTAGATATACATATAACCTTGGTGGGATGGTTGTGATTAGGGAAGTGCCGGCAACTACCGGGCCTACTGTGTACCTATCAAGGCCTTTCAGTTTCTCGCCGACGTCGGGTCGCCGTTCGTCAACACGTCCCCCTGTTAGATTGCCAACTCCCATGGATAATGCCAATGCAGAAGCGGTGAAGCGAGTGGCTTTGTCGGGATTCCTCAAGCAATCATAACAGCGGTATTAATCTCCAGTAAACTCGTATCGAACGCGAGGCGTACTATACCTAGCAAGCAGCCTGAGGCAGGATTCCAACTCCGACTGTGGGGCATCAATCCGACTGTGGGGTGAATACTCACAGCACCTCAGTATCACTGCCGTCGGGTGCTCGCAATGGCCAATGTCATTACTAACACGCACTTCTGTCAACAAGATCGAGCTCGCTGTTAGGCCGTCCAAACACCTCCGATCCTTCAGCATCACCCGGATATCCAGAATGCGTCTCCCCTACGTCCCCGACCCTCCAAACTTCACATCAGAGGAAGACCAAGCAATCGAGAAGCGCATCCGAGAACGGAGAGGTGCAAGAGGACTGATTCCATTGGACAAGAGCTTGCTGCATTCACCTCCCGTAGCTGATGGATGGTAACAGCACATACATCTACAATCAAGGTACTGCAGACACTAGTTCTAACGACGACACGACAGGAACTCCTTCCTCCGCGCCATACGCACATCCACGACCCTCGGTGCCTCTCTCCGTGAAGCTGCCATCTCCCGCGTCGCCATTTTAAACAAAGCCTGGTACGAATTCGAGCATCATGCTCCTCTCTTGCTGAAGGACGGAGCAATGCCAATTGATGGCTTGAAGTACATCGTATCGGCTCCTTCATCCACGAAAACACGTTTGTCGCACACGGTTGATGATTCAATTGGCATTGATGCTCAACACGCTGCACTACTTGCATACACAGATTACTCGACACTAGCAGTCGAAGTACCAGATGAGGTCTTCGCTGCCATGAAGGTGTCGTTCAACGACAGGGAAATTGTCGAGATTACCGCCACGATTGGGGCATACAACTGTGTCAGCAGATTCCTAGTCGCGCTGGATGTTAGTGAGAGCAACGGAGAGAAGGGCATGGAGGCATCTCTAAAGCACGTTAGCGAAGAGCTCGTTGGCGTGAAGCCTGCATCACGATGATACACTTGTACACTCATAATCTCAATCAGAGTGATTCAGATACGTCGCAAATCATGTCCCTCCATGTGGGACTCTCGAGTCCCCTGGATGTGTATGGTTGTACCTGCTGATGAATTCTTGGACATTCGATTGCCATCCACTATCGAGCCATGTTATGAGCTTGCTCACGGCTTCGGGTCTGCGCTTTTTGTTCTAGGGGACAGCTCCACTCATATATTTGCCTGCTTCAAACAACAACCAATAGTTACCGGAGACTTTCCAATACGAATATTCACCGAGAAGGTAGAAGGCATGTGATCATTGCCCCAAATCTCCCACACCCCGCTGCTGCCTCTCGCACGGAATGTGTATGTGCGGATCCAGCCTTGCAGTCGGGTTGGAAGGAGTCTGACAAGGCGTCATTGATGCCTCTTCTTCAGACAGGCTTGGTTTGGCTAGTTGCACTCCCAAAGAGCGCAGACACTGGCGAAGACGTGGTTTGGCAATATCAAACCATCGGAGCCTATGGCTGCCGCTGTTCTTGAACCTACAGCTGTCTTGCCAATTTCCGTGGTCAAGGTTATTATCCTTTCGCCCTTTGTTAAGAACGATAAGGCAGATCATTTTGCGATGAAATTTCCATCCCGAATGAAACCTTAATGAGACCCTACAACAGTTCTGCAACTCAGGGCTGTCTCTCAGGGCTTGTCAGGAGTTTCGGGAGGTTGCGCTATGCTTGACTGCTTCAGGGGAGAACGGAGGCGATTTAGCCTTGTACGAACACGGTTTCGAGCAAAACCAGTTCGCGTTGAACATTGCTCATGAGCTTGAAGCTTTGAAGGCAAGTTAGCAAAGCGGATAGGAAATGCTCGGACAGTGCTAGGTGTAGTAGAAAGCACGGGTAATGCGTGTATGAGATTGGAACTTGAGATCGGATTGGAGTGACCAACCTTTCTGACAACCGATTATGTTTTGGAGTTCTGGAAGCTGGGAGCATTGGATCTTGAAATGAGGACGTGGGAATTGACTCGAATTTCTTGTGCTCCAGGTCGGGCGTGGCAAGCGGCACTCTTTTTAGGAGTGATATGAACAACATTGCAGGCAAGGAAGATCGACGTCTTGAAGAGACATTCTTCAAAAGATGGACAATCGGGGTCTTCAGATCGTGAGGGCCAACCAATCATGGCCAAATTACTAAATCGGTTTCTCTCCGTGTAAAAAGGTCTGGTGTTGGTATAGTCTGCTCATTGAATATATACTTGACGTCTATAATCTATGTAGCAAGAAACAAACCATCTCCCATTACCACTAAAATCTCTCTCAGAAAGCCGTGCTCCCAGTCTTGACTGTCTTCAAGACTCCTCGATCGGCTAGCTTCTCAATCATATTATAGAGCATGAAATCACACCTACTGAACGTTAGCGCATCTTCTATAAGATCTGTATGAACGAGATCGACTCACCCCCTTCTGACAACCATGTTGACAGTAACCGGCACCATCTCCATCCGAAACGTAACATTACTAAAATAGGGCACCTGCCCAATTGGCACCGTGAAATCTGCACACCCAAAAATCGGACAGATATTCGCCCCTGTAATCAACGTCCCCTTTGGCAAAACAGCCAGATAACTGGCTGCCGGATGGTCGTTCAGTCCCTTTTCGCGAAAACTAGGTTTCCCACCTGGACCAATGTCGTAAAGCATTACGCTTTCGGAACACGAGTCAGGTGTTGAATATTGGAATTTGGATTCGTACCATTCGACTGCTTCGCGTTTCTTGATCAAGGCGGCTGCGTAGTCGGACGCGCGGAAACTGGCGTCGTCTCTTTCGAGCTCGTGGAATTCACTACGGCGCGCGGAGTCGATGGGTGGGAAGCGATTGGAGAAAAGGGAGCGCCAGGTTGTTATCAAAGGTTTGCCGATGACATTCCATTGGGTGTATGTGTTTATGATGGATGTTGCTTCGTTTGCTTGGTCAAAGGCCAGAGCACCTGAGGCATTGGCGTTGATGATGGTTTGGGTCAGGTTGATTTTTCTGACGGTCATATTGAAGACTTTGGTTAGGTTTTGGATGAATTCTTGAAGGATGACTTCGGCGGCCGAGTTATTCAGCGGTAGGTAATCTGTTGGGTAGATGATTATTTTGGGAAAGGCCTTTGATTCTGGTACGGTAAGTGTTGACAGGCCTGTCACGGAAGAATCTTGGTGAAGTGCAGGGTCGT
Source organism: Venturia aucupariae (assembly GCA_003693225.1). NCBI lineage: Eukaryota > Fungi > Ascomycota > Dothideomycetes > Venturiales > Venturiaceae > Venturia > Venturia aucupariae. The sequence goes on along the minus strand of QWZN01000295.1, from coordinate 9,199 downwards.
ACCAGGCCTTGGAGAATTTGATCCATTTATACGGGTTTCGCGAGAAGACGCCCGCTGTGTCAGTGGCCCCACCTAAGGGAAGCACGCGATCAAGATTGATCATACCTTGGGATGCTAGAGAGTGTTAGCAATAACAGGCTTCGCACAAAACGAGACTATACACTCACGTCTCTGACCATAGGTTCCCGATACCGCAGCTGGCCGTCTCATTGAGGATCCTGTGTCGCTTCCGATGGCGAAATCTAGCCATTCATAGGCCGCAATTGAACAACCTCCACCAGAAGATGAAGCAGAGCAAGTCAACCTTGGAAAGAATGGTTAGCTTTGACACACAGTAGTAGGTTCGTCACAGTATTCCTTACCAACCATCACCTCTCGGATTGAAAGGATATTGCTCATCCTGCCAATCCCAGGGGTTGGCCCCAGAAGCAAATTGAGCGAGCTTATACTTGCCAACAAGAACACCACCCAGATCAACGATTTTCTGGATTGAGGGTGCGGTCTCGTTTGCGATCGGGGTAATGGTCGCCCATGCCTGCGATCCACCAGAAGTTTGCAAACCCTTGATATCAAACAAATCCTTGATCGCCACGCGCTCACCCGCCAAAGCTCGAGTGTCGTACAAGCTGTAAATTCGTGATGGGACAGGAATCATGGGATCCCAAAATTTGGGTTGGAAACTCCCAAGAGCTTTGTGGGTGCCTAGACCATCACCGGAATCGTAGGAGCCAAAAAGGAAATCGCGATATGTGTCGGGGTATAGTCGGTACACCGACGATAGCGAGAAGCCGGCTGAATTGAAAGTCGCGACATAAGGTCCAGGTGGTAGCGAAGCTATCGTGGGAGCCGTGACGAAGGAGACCGAACCTGGTAGGCCTTGGTTTGACCTTAGAATAGAGGAGCTGAGCACTAAATGACTCGGTTTCAAGGACGTCAGGAAAGATGCCGCGCTCTGGTCAAGATGTGCAGTTTTGGCGGATGAGAAGAGGAGAATCACTGCCTGGAAATCATCGCTGTATACATCGTCAATGTTCCTGTAGCTCGCGAAGATGGATTGTAGAAGTTGGCGGCTGATCTCGCTTTCGTTGGTGTGGATGACTGTCGAAGGTATAAACCCAGTTTGCGGATCCAGGGACGACTTCGGCAAAGAAAGGTCAATCTTGGGATACTGCGAAGTCGACAGAAACGTGATGTTACCAAGACTGAAGATGTCGTTCCGGGAACTCGTGGTTGTAAGGATCTGGACGTCGTTGCGCACGAGGGGTCCTGCATGCGCGAGCTTTGCTGTAGCCAATGCAAACAGCCATTGCATCGACGGGCGAGCTCGCATGATTTCCCCGTGGATAGAGCGCTGCGGCAATCGCAAATTATTACTCAAGTATTCATTGTTTGTTTGTATGTAGGGAGTGCAGCATTCATTTGACAGACGTATACTTTGTCTATTACGTGTGAGAATTAGCCTAATTCCCTCTCGAAAGTGCGTGGGCTCAGTGCAATAATATGCATACGAGTTATCTTTAGAGATATCGAATTAGTTGAATTTCATCGAGATCCGGTGATCATCATTTCGCTTGTCAGCTTGGCATGCATGTGTTCCCGCTTTGTTACCACTACCAATGCACGTCTTATCACTCTGCTGAATACTGCCCTCTTGGGCGAACAGCTGTCGAAGACTTTGGAGCAGCTACATATAGTGACTACCGTGAAGATACCCGAGTGACAGCTTAGGACTGAGATCAATCAATCAGCTCTCATTGCCAAGGTGTTAGCCATACACTTGATTGAGAGGCGATGCATCTCGCAAATGCTGTCAAATATAAAAGGACCGGTCCGGGGAACGCCACGGTTTGGCATAACTATTACTTGATTATTCTGATCATTGGTTTTCTTCTTGATGAGGATGCGGATACCCAATGGGCTTTGGTACCCACCCGCCTTCCCAAAGTCGCCAGCCACTTTCTGCTTCAAGGGTTGGTGCCTTGTTTGGGATGTTATTTGAAGCGAACAGGCGATGCTTACGCGGTTCTATAGAAGAGTCCAGGCGGGGTATGTTGAGCTTGTGATCGGAGCTTTTCGCCAGTTTGTCACTCCGGCCGTGTCGCGGAGGTGGGGCTTCATCATCCTCCGATTCGATATCAAAAAATGATGTCTCGAAATAGGGATTCCACTGCTTCTGGAAACTATGGTCCGAGTCATCGAGTACCACGCGAGCCAATCTTTTGCTCCAGCTGTTTGGATGCATGACGCACCGCTCCACGATCGTTCTACGAAGCTCCTCGGAAGGCCGCGAAGACTTCTGCCACGAGGTCGTTGTCATCAGATGAAGAAGCCATTGAACCAGAGCTCTCTTCCGTATTTCATCGTCCGTATTCATGGAGTCGTGCGTTATGCCATTCAGCAAGGTCTCAGTGAGGGCAGAGTAAAATGATGGTCTCTTGGCCGCGATGGTTTGAAGCAGATCATCCCAGATCAAATAAGCGGGCTTCATATTCAGCTTCGACCTGGAGTAACTTAGCCTCAATCTATTATTAATGCTGGAGAATTGATGCCTCCGACCTCGGTCGAACTTACCGCGTCTGAGATGGTATTCGTAACATCAGTCTGTCCTCGAGCAACACAGATATCAATCTGTCCATGCCACTCTCACTGTTCTTACACATCCGGAGCACTTTCCTTGTCGTTGCAGCACATGACTCGCGATTCGCAGCTTGGCTCAGTTTGATCTCATCTTTGCGGCTGTTCACAAATGATCGAAGGACGGTGCGGATGTCAGTCTGTGCTTCGCTAATTTCTTCAATAGGTGCGTCAAGGTTGGCCCAAAACTTGTCCCACAACCACGAAAGAGCCGCATCTACAGAAAACTCGAGAACACGCAAATCTGGAATTTCGCCATGCGTAATCTCATGGCGAAGCTCCACCCATTTCTCTGGCATGTCCCTGTCTTCAGCCATTTCGTACATAGATCGCTTGCTAGCACTATTCTGCCCCATATCGCAAGTACCTGTGACAAATCGCGCAAAAGCTGTCGAGTATATTGCCCGAATGGTGAACGCCGAGTGATGCTCGACATCATGCTGAAGCCGGGCATCTACCAATACAGCAGTCAAGTCGATGCAGTGGGGCACGCGACAACGGCGCTTCCATGTGTTAACCTAAAGTTGGGATCCGTGAGCACTTCTCCAGCAGTAACAATGCCTCGGATTTGGCGGAGCTGGGATAAACGCAGGCCCGTGGTCCAAACAAGGAATGCGAATGTGGAGAGAGGGCCGGAAGGGTAGCAAATATATCCTAAGAAACCGAGACGCATGATTGAGAAAGCACAGACATAACAATGAATGTAATGAAACCGATTGATAGAAACTTACAATGTTCACACCCAACCGCTGGGATCTCAAAAGAGTCTCAGGGTTGTTCGTGTCGGTTTCAGCGAACAAAAGTTTGCGCACTGAGAAAAGCTCGGTCTGGTCCCGCCACGGCCGGATGTTGGGCCTCGGCATGACTGTAGAGAGGGTTTGGAATGTGCGGTCGTAATTGATCCAAGGTTGTGTAGATGAACAAGATCGAGAGTACTTATGTAGTTGTTTCCAAATGAAACGAGTTGGCGAGGGTGGAGATTCAATATTGGACAGGGGTAGTAAAGAGTCGGCACGTGACTTTTCACCTGAAGAGGTAAAAATAATGATGAGGTAGAGATCATGTCGTGATTGATCGCTACCGGTCCATTCTCATTTCTGGTAATGCTGCTAATTTGCTGCGTAATGTGATGTTGTGACTGGTTGGGACATTTTGTCCAACTGAGAAAGTCTCGCGTGGGTATATATGCCAGATATCAAGCCCCAAACTCCACGCTGTAAATCCAAAAAAAAGAAACATGTTCAAGACACTAAATCCATCCGTATCCCAAAGCACCGGCCTGTGGTAGGGCAGCTTTCAGTTGGTGATACCACCATTCATTTTTCAAACCTGCATCCTCTTCGTCGAAGAAGAAGCTTTGGCCGGACATGTTCACAACCGACGGGCTGACTTGCGGAGCTTGGTTGTCTTCAGGCCTTGGAGGCTCTTCTTCTTCAGCCTCGCTGTCCTCATCTGCATCGGCATCCTCCATATCTTCAGGAGGCTGCCATGTTTCCTCCAGTTTCAATCCCTTCGCACCCGTGTGCATGAATGGAAGGGTAGTTCCGGGTGGATCGTAGAGACCTAGTCCGATGAGTTCCGTGCTTTGTTCCCTCTGGAACTCGTCTCTCGCATCTTGTTCCCAGCCTTGATCTTGCTGCGCGGTGTGTCGTACGTGTTCATGTACAGGCTGGTATGTTGGCTCGGATTGGAACATGCTGGATGTATATGTGGTCGCGTAGGTTTGTTCTAGGTTGTGGGGCACAGCTTGGCCGTGCATGTAGGAAGACCATGCAGTGTCAACTTCAGAGGCGTAAACAGCCATGGAACTGTGGCTTGCAGTGCTTGACTGCTGAGCCATCATTGGTGCTTGTTGTTGTTGTTGTTGTTGTTGTGAAAAGGTCAGGACAGAGTCATTCAGGGCCCATTGAGAAGAAGAGGGATGCCAGCTGACGGGTCGTGTATTGGAGTATTGTTCCTGGACCTTCTCTTTCTCCTCCTCGTCTTCTAGACCAAACATCTTCCGGTAGTGATCGTCCAAAGAGACATACTGCCTGACCGCCGTGAGCGTCCGGCGCCTTTCGCATCCTCTTGGGCTTTGGTGATTACTTTTTGGTTTTTCTATTCGCGCCGGGTGTCGTTTCGGTGTTAGGCCAGCAGACGTTTTTGATGAAGGTCGTCGGGTCAATTTGGAGGTCTCTACTCGGCTGGCCACCTCGGACATATTTTGATCGTAGTTGTAGTCCATCATATGTTACCAGCAGATGAAGTGGATTTGTCAGGAAATTCAAAGGCGGCGAAAGAGATGGGTTGGAAAGGAGAGTTGAAGGGGGACGCAGACAATATCATTGCAGTCTCAATTAAGATTTGATCAAGAAGTGGCTCGCATGGCAGTGGGGTACGGAGCAATGTGGTAGTATGAAGTATAGAAAACCAGTGATGAGGCATGGGGCCGCTGTTAGAAGGAGGCTTAAGAGCAGGACCAAACGTCAGCCAGTCAGGTCCGGTTGGTCCGTAATCTACAATGGCTTGATGTGGATGCGTATACAGGGTTGATTAAAAGGATTCTGAGACGGCGCTCACTACTTGTCAAGACTAATTAGGGAGAACAGGTATACCTGAGAGTGGCACGAGTAGTTACGGCAGACAGCAAACTTTTGCTTTGATGGATGCCACGCCAGGGACAAAAGGCCTTGACTCTGAACCAATGGCAGCTAACGAGGTCCAAGCAACCACCACCATGTTTCCGGGGCGGCTGAGCCCTGCACGGGTAACGGGTAGGCATGTTAGATGGCGCAAGGTGTGTGAAGTGGGCGGCACAAAAAAGCACCGAATGATTGATACGAAGTCTTGTGGTAGAGGGTTTCTGGGATCAGGCTGAGAAGAAGGCGTGCATGGTTAGTGCCGCATCTGGAGAGGTCCTTTGGAAGACAAAGTCATGGTCATGGATGTTGCGGACAGGGCACTGGGAGCCAGGCGAGGGGAACTACTACTACTACTGCTACGGAGTATGGACTACTGGAGGAGCGGTCAAGCAAGATCCGACCCCGAGTTTTGGAGGTGTTGCAGCCGGGATGGGTTTGGACTGACTGTGATGCTCAGCCGCAGAGGGCTCGAAGAATGGAAGCGGCCCACGCTACATAGCTACAAACATAGTAGAATAGTGATAGTACCTAGTACCAGTACATCATTACTGCAGGTGACTTGTAGACTGCCATGCACGCGTGCTATGGCAGTACAGTATTACTGCTGCTGCTGGGTATGCGTGCATACTACTATATGCTGTGGTAGCTTGTCGATCTCATGTCGGCAGCCAAGAGAATGTGGCACCAAGTCAGAGATGGTTTCGGAGAGACACCCTTGGTTGGACCTTGGTCTTGGTCTTACTCACGCTCACACGTCAAGCCATCCGCAAAGCCATCGCAGGCTTCCAGAAAGCACCCTGCTGAGGCCCCGATGCTTTGGAACGGGCCTTGGTTACAGGCGGAGGAACGCTTGTCGAAATTTATTGCTTGCTGTGCATGCGACCGTTCCGAGTGGTTTGACCATCAGACGGAGATTGATGCTGCTCTAACGGGAGGAGGTGGACGACGACGACGACGATGATGGTTGTTGTTTTTCTCTTGCTTAGGTTCCCACCTGCAGCCAGGTGACCATCGCTTGCACCCGACGGGCTGTAATTTTCCCGATGCAGCCACATTTGGTGGAGTTTGAGACTGTGAGCCATAGCCATATCCTCACCAGGTACGGACATGTGGCCAGAGAGGATCGTGACGGATGCGTGCCCTACTGGATGGCAAAGGTGTACGCGCCGAAATCCGTCACCACAATGATTTAGTTCCCCATCCAAGGCGGAGGGAGGACGGCAAAAATAAGAGTTGGCCGGCCTATTTTACTCCTAGACGAGGCGTGTACCAAGTTAGTTTTTCGGCGACAACTGCCTACCACATGGCCCCTGCGACAAGCGGCTGATTCCGTTTCAATCCGTTCAGCAGAAAGGATCAAGGTTCGGTTCCAGTTGGTCTAGCGGAGTATGGCATCTACTAACGGGCAGAATCTCCCGATACGGCTGAGATTTTCGATATGGCCATGGCTATAGGTGAATATGTACCCGGTACAAGGGGTCAGATATGGTCGGCTACTCCCCGCCTGACTCGTCGACCCTCCTAAACCCACATGCTGGTTTGATGCCGACGGACGCTACCTTGTTTATATATCCCTTTCCTGTATATGATTGTTTATTTACAGCCCTACCTTTGAGGAAAATGCCTGTGCTGTGCGTGAATATGCATGGGCATGAGGATCCCTTTGAGGCTTTGACGAAGCGTGTTCCGAACTCCACTAGCTAAAATACTAGGTACTCACCTCTGCTCTCCTGTCTGGCGTCACTCCTCCAGCCTTTTTCGCGCCAGACAAACATAGCTGGCTGGACCCGGTTGGGTGATCAAATCAAATCAAAGAAGAAGATCGATCAGATGAGCGTAGTGCCACGGTGCCCTTCTGCGAGCTACGAGTGTGACCTCAGACAATATATGCAGGCTTTCTGGACCATAGTATTTCCAGGCAAGGGCGGGAATCGTCTACATAATGTGTATGCTCCTGCGAGCTGTCCTTTTATTATCTTCATTCCACAGTTGTGGTCATCTGCCGGAGAGCAGTTGCGGTCTCGTAGCCGTTCTACCTCCTACCTACTTCACCTTCAATTCGCACCGTACTTTGGTCCGCGTCCTTTCGACGGCTAGTGCCACCCACTACTGTGGATTGGTGCATCGTCGAGGTGCTGGTGCATCACTGAGCCTCGCATGCTGCTACACAGTCATTTGCGACGTTCTAGAATTCCCCTGCTAGCTCCTACTCTATACAATTGCTCGTGTCCATAATCCGATTGGAAGAGCCGTGGTTTTGACAAGACAAGCGCCTGTGGACTCCGAGTCGGCTGTCGTGCTGATCTCCATGATTGACATAGCTACTGTGGTAGTATCTGTGGTTAGTACTCACAGCCATTCTCTCCACCCTAGAATGATATATGGATCCAGCCACTCGTCCAGCCCTGCCTGACCAACCACTTGTTGCATGGCACTGTGCGATAATATGATACTCCCGCCACGACGTCGTTCACCTCTCCTGCCGTCTGCCATGTCATGTCTCCTCAGGCCTGTCGACCATGGCAGCTTCCAGGACCACCCTCGGCGACTGTCGTGTCTTCGCGGTCGCGGTCTTCTCTCCAACCCGACTACAGTGCCGGTACCATTCTACCATAACGGACCATGCGTTCCAAGTTTGCTTGAAAGTGGAAAACACTGACAAATCAGAAGGTCTCACCTCCACGGCATCCACATGGGAAGACAGGTCATGCCATGTGTGCTAAAATGCCAGTGATGAGGTGCCCGTGGTTGCTTGCCGCGCGTCCTGGGACTGAAGCATCTTTCAAACTGGCCACTGCATGTCTAAGCCTCCTCCGCACATGTGCTAGGAATAATCCTATCAAGCCCCAACATGCAGTGCAACGTGCAACTCATGGTACTGTAGTGCCTGATGGATCCAAGACTGCAGAGACGCTAATTCAGACAGGTCGGGATTTCTGCTCCCACTCCCACTCCCACTTCCACTTCCACTCCCTCTCCCCTTCCCTCTCCCTCTCCCAGCCATTGGTGTGACTAGGTCTCGAAGTGCCCCTTGGATCGGAGAACTACATTTTGAGCGTCCTGATTTGACTGTTGTGGGCCTGGTCATCACGCACGATCAGCCGTATCACATACCTGTAACCTGGACAAATCCCACGTCCCACCACCCGTCTGGACACAAGCTCTCCAAGATTGGTCAGGACACAAACATATCAACCTTGACGCACGCGTTATTGTTATTACATATCGCAAACGAAGCACCTGGGTCGCACATCCGACTTGGTCCATCATACCAATGCCTGCATCCGCGCCCATTGACCCAGACGTTCATCTAACCGCTCGCACATTTGTGTAGAAACTTGGAAAACCGCGGGCGCGTCTCGCCAGACACCGCTGACTCCTCCAGGTGGCAACTCGTTGAAATGATAGTCTGCCCGGCGTGGTACTCCAATAGGCGGGCGTTTGCATGGTGGCGAGCGAGCTCTTCTCATCTTCATTCGTTACGTCCTGCTCCCTGGTCTTACTGTCCTTCATCTAGTATTCTTGCGCCCATAATCAAGCATCATTGCCAATATAACAGTTCTAGAAACGCTCGTGAGCAGTGAATTAGTTTCAAGATGAGTTGCTCTCCACCTCCAATTTTTGAAGTGGTGGCTTTTGTACAACGGCTTGAATCGCAGTTCGAATACATAGCCGCGGGACCAGGTCATTTTAAACCGTATTTGTTCTTGGAACTTAACAAACCGTAGTTCTACCGTAGACTAGAATAACTTCTTTACTTTTATACCGTTTATACTAGATACCATCTTCTATATAAACAGTTTATATATAGTATAGATCTATAACGTTAATTTATTTTTAACGTTAGAAATATTTTACTATAATCTAGATATACTATTATTTAGATAACCTATCTAATTCTAGAGATAGTTATTAAACCGTTAGGGGGAAAAAAGCGTTTA
>QWZN01000294.1:0-24697 GCA_003693225.1 Venturia aucupariae | reverse complement strand
ATTATTACTATCGCTATTAATATCCTCGAGTATATCGTCGAGATCGCGTTTATTCTATTCTATTATAAAGTACTAATCTGGTTTAGTAACTAGTCCGCCTTCGCGGAAGCGATATATAAAGAAACTCGTCTCGCCGAAGTAATATATCTCCTATTTAACGAATATAGTAAACTTGTTAGTAATTTGTTAGGGGCTGGCGCCCTTAGGAAGGTTAGGGCTTGAGGCTTATAGAATATACGGGCCAAAGCGGAGACCGGTAGATAGTACGCGGACTACGAGACTATATAGCTAGCCTAATCCCTCCTCCTACTTTATACTTTAGTTGACTTAGCTTTATCTACTACCTTAATCCTCGTATATATAGGGTTACCCCGTAATATTAAGTTAACTCAATTTTCTACTTACGAAGCAACTCCCTCTACTATAAATAACCCGGACGACGAGGGTTTTCCCTCGCTCCCCGGCTCTATAGGTGCAAGATAGGACGGCAGCGGACCTCCCGTCTAGCTACTCTCTACCTAATATACCTCTACGATCTAATAACTAGTCGCCGCCTAAAGGATTACGGAGAATAAGCTAAACGCGGCGGAGGTAGCTTTCGATAACTAGAGGAACTAGGATAAAAAGCTACGCGAACTAGTCGACGCCCTTTAAGCGTTCGCCTCCCGCGAGACCGCGGCGCCCGCCTATAATAGACCGGATACTATAGATCCTCGGGAATAGAAGCCTCCTTTATAGGATAGTACCGTAGCTACTTTCCGCGACTTTCTTATTCGGCTATAGAGCTCCTACCGAGTACGCTCTAGCCTTAAACTAGCGCTCTCCGCCCCCTACTACTAGGACTATATCAACGACTGCCTCCCGTACGATAAGCGCGTAAGGTTACGTAACTTCTAGATAGCGGGCGGCGCCTTAGGCAGCTAGGACCCCGAGGAGTTCTTTACGGTACTCGAGGCTACCTTCGCGGACTCTATAGAAAAAACGAAGGCTTTAGAAAACCTTATAAGGTTAAGGTACTAGGACGGCTAACTATAGTATAAATACTAGCTAGTTTTCGACGAACTCCTATACGTATTGGACGGGACCTACTAGGATAACGCTATAAAGATTATATATCTAAAGAAGATATTTTCTAACTAGGTCGCTATAAGTACGGTCCCTATATAGTATATACTATAGTACGCCGGTTTCTGCACGGAGGTCGGACGTATTATAGCTAATTATAAGAATACCTCCTAGTTCGCTACTAAGAACCGAATATAGCTCTCTAGGCTAAAGTCCTCGGAGCTTGGCACGGTTGGGTTGTACGCTAGCCCTAGCGGAATAACTAACTTTCGCCCTAATACTAGGCCCTAGACGGAGCCGGTTAATACTATAATAACCGCTACCCGGGTTTAAATAAGCGGATAGCGCTCCGCTATAAGCTTATCGTGATAGTAGCCTAACCCTAGTAGCTCCTCTAAGGCCCCTACCCGCGCTAAGTAGGTTACTAAAGCGGAGCTCGACTTGAGACGGGAGCGAGGACTCTACTTCTAGTATAGAGGGAGCGGATACTAGTCGAATAACTACGTCTACCGCGCCGCTCTAAACCCCGTAAAGGCCTCCTCTAGATACGTTAACGTGTCCGCCCTCCTCTCCGCACCGGATACCCCTTCTATATTAGAGGACTCCGAGCCGGAAGAGGCGGGAAAAGTATAGCTCCCTATTATAGTTAGGATAAGGGAGCTAAGAGAGTACTTAAGTAGGGCTAGTAATTATACCGGGTAAGAATAAACGAGAGGAGTATATTTATAGACGTTTACCTAAATAATAATACTACTTCTTCTATATTTGCCCTGATCGATAAAGGCTGCGAGTACTACGCTATAATAAGTAATAACCTAATAAGGAGACTCGAACTCCGTCTAGTCGACGACGCTTCGCGTCGAATACGTAGCGCTACGAAGGTAATAACGGATACTAAGATTAGAGGGGTAGTCGGGTTCCGGATAAATATAGGCGGATTCCGCTAGAACGTATACGTATACGTCGTACCTAACCTATCCTACGACTTGATCCTAGGCAACCTATAGAAGGCCTATAATATAATCCGGATAGCACCCGATTAGGGCCGGCTCTAGTATAGCCGTAGTCTATAGTAGATTGCGGAGCGTTACCGCTACGAAGAACGTAAGCCCGTAGGAATATCCGCGGCCTCTACTATAGACGGTACGATAGCCGTATCTACTTATATTACGGAGCGTTACCGCTACGAAGAACGTTGGCCTACGGGAATATCCGTAGCCTCTACTATAGACGGTATAATAGCCGTATCTACTTATCTAGACTTGGAGGTATATAGAGCTACCCCGAGGCAACCGTACTCCGCGACGGAACTAGCGGTATTAATACCGATTATATATTAACTAGGATATCCCGCTAACTCTAATACGCGCGAGTATAAGCGGCCTTTTACTAAGGAGGCCGCCCGAGAGCAATCGGAGGCTAAGGTAGAAGCGACAGACCTAGTATTAGTAGCCTTAACTATACTTATACCTTAACCGGGATATCCCGCTAACTCTAATACGCGCGAGTATAAGCGGCCTTTTACTACGGAGGCCGCCCTAGAGCGATTGGAGGCTAAGGTAGAAGCGACGGATATAGTATCGGTAGCCTTAGCGGTACTTATACCTTAACTAGGATATCCCGCTAACTCTAATATACGCGAGTATAAGCGGCCTCTTACTACGGGGGCCGCGTCCTAGAAGACGGGTTCCGCCCGTTTCAGTATAGTAGCCCCTCGGCCGGGATACCTACCTAAGTTAGGGGTTAGTAGGCCCAACCCCTAGTCTAGAGACTACTATACGGTACGGAACTCCGGCCTAGAATAGTCGGACTCCGTCTCCTATATTACGATAGCTAGTTTCCCCTAGAATACGAAAACGTAGATTGCCGTAGTAAATATAGAAGACGTACTTAAGGCCTTAGACGATAAGCCCCCTACTACGATGGCGTAGCTTAAGAAGTAGCTACCTCCGGAGATCTACGACCTTACCCCGCTATTTTCTAGCTAGGAGACTAAGAAGCTAGCCCCCTTCCGCCCTAACGTTAACTATAAGATCGAGCTCTAGATAAAGGCGGACGGGTCCCTAGAGATACTACCCTAGGGCCTACTATATAGAATATCTAAGGAGGAACTACTAGTACTACGTAAGATACTTAATAACCTCTTAGTAAAAGAGTTTATCCGGCTATCGACTTCGAACGGTGGGTCTCTAGTTCTATTTATCCGGAAGGCGTCCGGCGGCCTTAGATTCTACTACGACTACCGGGCCCTTAATACCGTAACCAAGGCCAACCGCTACCCTCTACCGCTTATTTCGGAGACCTTGAGAAACCTAACGGGGGCTACCTAGTTAACGAAGGTCGACGTCGTCTCCGCGTTCTAGAAGCTACGCGTAGTAAAGGGGTACGAGTTTAAAACCGCGTTCCGAACGCGATATAGGCTATTCGAATAGCTAGTAACCCCGTTCGGTCTAGCCGGGGCCCCGGCCAGTTTCTAGCGGTATATTAATACCGTATTACGGGAATACCTAGACGATTACTACTCCGTATATATAGATAACGTTTTGATCTACTCTACTAGTTCCCGTAAGGACTATTTCCGGAAGGTTCGAACCGTTCTCCGGAAGCTTTTAGCCGCGGGCCTATACCTAGATCCTATAAAATCGGAGTTTATAAGGAAAAGGATCAAGTATCTAGGCTTTATCGTATATGCCGACGGAAAAGGGTTGGAGGCCGACCTAGATAAGGTAGAGGCTATCTAGGTATAGTAGTCCCCTAGGATATAGAGGGAGGTTAGACGATTCCTAGGCTTTATAAACTATTACTAAGTCTTCGTACCGGAATATTCAAAGATTGCCGCGCTATTAACGGCGCTAACCAGCCGAAACGCGTTGTTCTCCTAGGATAAATAAGCCGAGGAAGTATTTTAGAGGCTTAAGGACGTTTTTACGCGTACTCCGGTCCTTCGATAGTAGGACCCGTCCCTCTCTACGTTCGTCGAGGCGGACTATAGCGGCTTAGTATTAGGGGGCGCCCTTAGCTAGGAAACGGGCGGAGTCTAGTATCCCGTAGCCTTCTATAGCGAGAAGCTAAACACCGCCAAGATTAACTATAATATCTATAATAAGGAGCTTCTAGCCGTAGTCCGGTGCCTTTAATACTAGGATAGCGAGCTTCGGGGCGCGGGCTACTTTATAGTCCTTACTAATTACCGAAACCTAGAATACTTTATAAAGAAGTAGAAGCTATCCGAGCGCTAGGCGCGGTAGGCGGAGACCTTAATAAGATATAAGTTCTCTATAGTATATCGGCTAGGGGCCGAGGCCGTAGTTCCCGACGCCTTATCCCGGCGCGACTAGGATAGCCTAGTCGAGGCCGACTATAATTCCCGGGTTAAGTAGCTCCTCCCCGCGGAGAGCCTTACTAAGTAGACGTAGGCCGCGCTATTTGCTACGGAATACGGTAGGTTTGATAGATTCCGAGGCCCCTTTAGGGAGGAAGAGCTAAACCTACTCTAGAATAATCTAGCCGTAAAAGATACTACGTACTAGAGCGTCTTCCGGGCCGTATAGGACGGACTCCGTATAATCCCTACCGGACTTAAGCTTAAGGTCTAGATAGATAACTACCGGATTAATAGCTAAGGGTTACTTCGATATAGAGGGAAGCTCTAGGTACCTAGCGCCCCTTTTATATTAGACGCCAACCGGAAAGGCGCGGACTCTACTACTATTAAGATAGACGCTCTACGAATAATACTAATCTAGAGATACTACAACTCCGCGGTCTCCGGCTATCCTAGCCGGGAAACCTTAATCTCTAGTATAGCCCGAGACTATTACTAGCCGCTCCTCTCCGCCTACGTACGGCGTTTCTTTAAAAACTATAACTTATACGGACGTAATAAGATATAGCGGGCCTTAAGGGCCGGACTCCTATAACTACTCCTAGTCCCCGACCGATTCTTTATAGAGATCTCTATAGACTTCATGACTAAATAGCTAGATAGTAAGGGTTATACCAATATATAGGTTATTAAGGACCGGCTTAGTAAGACCGTAGTATTTGAGGCGATATCTACTATAAATACGGAGGACTACGCCTAAAGATTCCTAGAGTACTAGGTACGCTACTACGGCCTCCCCCGTATAATTACTAGTAACCGGGGTAGCAACTAGACTAGGAAATTCTAGAAACGACTATATATACTTCTAGGCGTAGAGCGTCGACTTAGTAGCGCCTACTACGCGTAAACGGACGGAGGCCCCGAGCGTATAAACTAGGAGCTCTAGGCCTACTTGCGGAACTACGTTAACTTTATACAATCTAACTAGAAGAAGTAGCTCCCCGCGGCGTAACTAGCGGTCAACGGTCGATTCTACGCTAGGATCGGAATGTCGCCCTTCTTCGCTACCTATAGTTACTACGCCTCTTCTCCGGTTACTCTATAGGAGGACCCTACCGACTATCGCCCGCTACTAGTAGAGTAGCGCGCGGAGGCCTTTATAAAGAAGCTAAAGGACGTAATAGATATATACTAGGCCTTAATAGCCGTATCCAACTAGTAGTAAGAGGAGGCCGCTAACAAGACTAGGTAGGCCGCCCTAAAATACGCGGTAGGCGATAAGGTTTAGCTTAGCCTTTGAAACTATAGTAGTAAGAGACTAAAGAAGAAGCTAGATACCTACTAGGCGAAATATATAGTCGCTAAGGTTATTAGCCCGCTCTCTATTCGATTAGAAGGAATCTCCGAGGGTATCTATCCTATCTTTTACCCGGACCTCCTACGACTAGTATTACGAGAGGATCCTCTACTAGGGTAGGTAATCGACGATTTGTAGCCGGCCCCCGTGCTATCGGAGACGTATAAGGAATAGGCCGTAGAGAAGATCCTCTACGCTAGAATAAAGTCTAGAAAGCGCTAGGTCCTAGTAAAATAGTACGGTTTCTATAACCCTACTTGGGAGCCCCTCGAAGAGATAGAGGACGTNTAGACGTCTTCGAATAAACCTACGGTAGCGCTCGCTCTAACGATAGCTTACGCGATAAGTAGGACGCCGGCCGACCGAAAAGAGGCGGTCGCCGGCTATCCTAACGGTAATCTTATAATATATAGTCTTTCCTCTCCTAGATTTCATAGCTTACTTTTCTTTTTATTTACTATAGTATAGAAAATTTTTTTTTAGTTTATTCTCTATCCGACGAGGATAGCTCGATCCCTAAGCGAAAATAAACGGCCTCCGGCCCACGCGATATTATTATAAAAAAAAAAAAGAAAATCTCCCTATCTCCTACCTAATTCTACTCCCTAGAGGGGTCGTTNCCTAACGGTAATCTTACGATATATAGTCTTTCCTCTCCTAGATTTTACAACTTACTTTTCTTTTTACTTACTATAGTATAGAATTTTTTTTTTTTTAGTTTATTCTCTATCCGACAAGGATAGCTCGATTCCCGAGCGAAAATAAACGGCCTCCGGCCCACGCGATATTATTATAAAAAAAAATAAAAAAAATATCTCCTATCTAATTCTACTCCCTAGAGGGGTCGTTCCGAACTCCGGGTAGTAGCAACCGGCCTTAGGCCCACGCGATATTAGTATAAAAAAAAAAAAAACTCTATCTCCTACCTATTCCGCTACCTAGGGGGGTTATTCCGGGCCCCGAGTAGTAGCAACCGGCCTCTAGCCTAACTTAAGAATAAAAAAAAAAAGCTTCTATCTCCTCCTCTACTCCTCCTCCTCTACCTCCTCCTCTACCCCCGGATTAGAGCGCCGCGGGCTAAGGACGAGGGCGGCCGGGACTAAAGCGCCGGCGAGCGAGAGGTTTATTAACGCCCGCTCGTAGGCGGTATTAAGGGTGGCGGAGACCGGGCTTTTTCTATCGGTTAGTAGATACTTAGGCTGGGTAGTAGCGGAAAAATCTTACCTAGTAATAAGGAACTTGCGGTCTAGGGCCTTTAAGGCCCGCTAAGCCTTAATAGTAGTAGTAAGGTCCTTATAGGTAGCGGCGCTATAAACGGTTAGCGGTCGAAATTAGCCGGGGAACGGAAAATATATACTAGGCGGTATTATCTAAGCGGGTCTAGGCCGTAAAGGCTAGGCCGACTAGCTCCGGCCTACGAAGGATAGTTAGCGGGTTAGTTCCTACGGAATTCGGAATAATATATATAATATAGTACTATAACTAGAGGTAGGTATAGTAGGCGTAGGCGGTAGTCGAGCGCGACCCTTTTCCGATAGTATCCTAGCAATATTAGCCGGAGGCCGTATTAAATAAGATAAGCTACTTACGCGGTCCTTAGGGGCCGGGGCCCGGTAATCTCTACCTATAGAGGTATAGGTATAGTAATAGATAGCGCGGGGCGTCTACGACCGGGTATTAACGACCGGAGACCGAGGATAAACGGATAACTTACGGTTCTAGTAAGATCGATAGGGGCCGGGGGGTCGCCTGACGGGCGCTTGCGTTTGGTTACTACGACCGGTTAGTTTCGGGCGGGTAACGAAAGATAGATCTAGCTAGGTAGACTAACTTATTAATATTAATATTTAAAGAAAAAAGTACGAAAAAGGAGGGGGATAGCCGGGCTTAAGTAAACCTTACTACCACAGCCGGGTTACTACTATTTACACGTGGATTTAATACTATTATTACTAGATCCTATTATTAACTCGACGGGACCCTCTGATTGGCTCCGGGTACTTTGGTTAGCTAACTACTAGGAAGTTGAGGACGCCTAGGTACGGTAAAGACTAAGTAAGGTAGGTAATAGGGCTATCTATATAGTTTAGATCGGTCCCCGATTTAAGAGTAGCTATAGCCGAAGGATCTTATAGTTAGGCTAGCTTACTACTCCTCTACCTATTTTTCTCACCTCGGGGTAGTACGCGCGGTAATTAGACGCCGGCGGTTTTGCTCCGGAGACTGAGGAGGGAGTTAGAGGGTAATATTAGGGGCTAGCGCCCTTAGAAAGGTTAGGGCTCGAGGCTTATAGGATACACGGGCTAAAGCGGAGACCGGTAGATAGTACGCGGACTACAAGACTATATAGCCGGCCTAATCCCTCCTCCTACTTTATACTTTAGTTGACTTAGCTTTATCTACTACCTTAATCCTCGTATATACAGGGTTACCCCGTAATATAATTAAGTTCGTAATTTCGGCCTCCTATCTATTAATAATATTCTTGAAATAGCGCTTATCCTTAACGACTTTCTCAACTTGCTTAATAATATCGTAGTTGTCCTATCGGAGATAACCAATTAGTACTTATACGATTAGCTCGACTAAATATAGTATAATATACGAAGGAAAAGGATATAGTAACTTACTATAGTTAACGGAGTAACTAGATAGAGACGTAGGTCCAACCTAGAGATCGCGATACGCCTTAGTAAGCTCCTCCTAGGTGCCGCCTTTAGGAATCTTAAGTATCGTATAATCTACCTTAATACCGTAGTACTAGAGTAATATAGTTAGACGAACACTATCTACCTTTCCTACTAATCTATAGAAGTTTAACGGATAGGTAATACGGATAGTATAGTCGGCTATAATCTAAGGCTAGAAGTCTACTCTAAATCGCTTTATATATATACTATCCTATATCTTTAGAAGGATCTTCGTAATATAACTATTGCCGAGAGGAATACCGGCGAGCTTATTTATATCCTACTATATAACTAAGTTATCTATCTTGTATATTGTCGGAACGTACTAGGTATAGTTATTAGCGGTCTCTCTAAATATAGTTAGACTACCTTGAATCTAGTTCGTGCCTTTGTTTGATTCGATAGTATCCTTAATATTAATATTAATATAACGGAACGCGATATTATTACCTTTTCTAGTCGTCTTGGTATAGTAAGGGTAAGAGATTAGCTAGAATCGACGATCTAGACGAAGCGTAATATATCGAGCCTAGTATCTAATAGATTAGCGCATTGCCTACTAGGTAATACTATAGTATATAGTTCGGTTCTATCCTAGATTATTCTTCCTATTCACCTTGCGTAAATACTATATATAGTACGCTAACTCGATCTTAGTAATATCCTTAATAGTCTAGAACTAACCTGTCTATTACAAGTCGTCGGGAACGTTCTTAAAGTACTTAATACTATTAATCTTCCTATTAAATAAAGCTTCCTCCTTCGTCTAGTACTTGAAAGTAGTCTCGTTTAGGATACTACTATCGCGGTCCTAGTCTTTAAGGTCGTTCTTTGTCTAGATTTGATTGCGAAAGGTTTCGTACTCCTTAGGATTCATAGTATTCTTCTCGAAAATATTAATATTAATTAGCTTATAAGCGTAGATACCAATATAGTTAGAATAAATAGACGGGCGGTTACCTATACGGAACTACTCAAACTTGTCGCGTAAAGTTATAAACGTAACTAGATTCGTATAGGTTGCCTATTCTACTAGCCGCTTAGTAAGAACTAATATCTCACCTTCTCGTATCTAAAGTACCGCCTAGCCTATTATATATCGTAAATAGTTCTAGTATATCTTATCTTTGACGGTAACAACTATCTTTATAAACTTCTAAAAGTTATCTAGTATCGAGCGCTTGATTATTACTATCTTGACCTTCTTACCGAGGTCTATATATCTAATATTACTAATACGTGTCTAACCAAGCGCAGGTTTCTTTAGAAAGATACTTAGACGAACCTTATTAGCCGTAGTACTATAAGTATAAGTATCCTTAGCAAGCTTATCGTCTTTTACGTTCTCCTCTTTATCTATAAGTCCTATAATATCTTTATTATACTTCTTAGGAGACTTCTACCTGCTCTTACCTTTAGAGCGAGTAATACGAGACGTATTATTATCTTCTCTAAACTCCTCCTTATTCTACTAGTCGAGTGACTTTATTACTTCTTCGAGGGTATTAAATTACGTACCGTGAGTTAATCCTACGTTAGATAAGGAGGATAAAAGTACTAGATCTAATAGTTATTAACTTATAACGGAAGTCGCTAGAGAATATTCGCGGAAAGGATCGTTATTATACTATCCGATCTCCTTCGGACGTGCAAGATACTACTAAAGTTAGGTTATAGTAATCGGTAATAAATACCTCGGATAATAGACTCTACTAAAGTTATCCTAGTTAACGTCCTTAGAATACTTATCGTAAACTACTCGCTTAACCTCTTCGCCCTTCTCGATACTAATAATACTAACTAGACCTACTATATTAGACTACTACAGCCTTAATAAGTTTCGAGATCGCGCGATTATTAATAGACGATAGTAGATTGCTACGCTAAGTATTTCAAGTACGGTTTAAATTAGAAGCTCGATAACTAGCTTAAGATATATTCGAAGTCCGATAAGTAAATTACGGCTAAGTTAGAACTTAGCGGTCTATAGTATTATACTATCTCTCCTATTAATAAAGAGAGGAGACTACTTATTATTAAGAAGCCTACTAAGGATTCCGCTATCCTATTTAATAAAATATTTACCTACTCCCTTAATATCTTCTACTCGCGTTAAGCTGCGAATCTCCTTATACGTAGCCCTTACCTAATTTCGGGTTTTCACGCCTTAGGTCGCGTATATATTGATAATAGATAAATCGGTTTCGAGTACTTCTATAACGGATCTAGTAGTAGGGATAAGTATGTTTGGATAATATTATCCTATATAGTAACATATATGGATAGAGGTTGGGTACTACTCTCAGGTTGGGGATATTCCTACCTACTAACTTTACCTAATACAACATGGTAGTTATAGTATAGGGATAGTATATAGTTATAACCTGCAAGCTCTCTTATAGGTTATTAATTAATTAGAATATACTATACCAACAACTAGTTCCTTCTTTATTCTTTGCTTTATTGTTCTTATCTTTTTCATTAACGTCAATTCATACCTATATACCTAATAGGATCTAGTAGAGATATACTAATACTAATTAGTAGTTGTTATCACTATAGATCTGCAAGGTTACTATCTATATAAAAACTACTCGCAAATCAGCTTATAGTAGCTAGATAACTCGATATACTATATTCTCCCGGCCGGAATCGAACAAAGACCCTTAGTCACTAGTAACCTACCTAGATTTGGGGGACTAACTAGATGAACAATAATCCTCTACTTCGAATGTAGTAAGTATACCTATAGAGCGTCCTCCTCCCCCTCCTCCTACTCCTCCTCCTAAATTTGTTATGCTTGATAGTCAATCTTTTCTTATTAAGAGA
Source organism: Venturia aucupariae (assembly GCA_003693225.1). Classification (NCBI taxonomy): domain Eukaryota; kingdom Fungi; phylum Ascomycota; class Dothideomycetes; order Venturiales; family Venturiaceae; genus Venturia; species Venturia aucupariae. Next base: position 13,431 of record QWZN01000294.1, on the reverse strand, counting down.
TAGTACCTAAACTTAGACCTANTAGCCGGTATTATCCGAGCGGGTCTAGGCCGTAAAGGCTAGGCCGACCAGCTCCGGCCTATAAAGGATAGTTAGCGGGTTAGTTCCTACGGAATTCGGAATGATATATATAACGTAGTACTATAACCGGAGATAGGTATAGTAGGCGTAGGCGGTAGTTAAGCGCGACCCTTTTCTAATAGCGTCCTAGCGATATTAGCCGGAGGCCGTATTAAACGAGATAAGCTACTTACGCGGTCCTTAGGGGCCGGGGCCCGGTAATCTCTACCTATAGAGGTATAGGTATAGTAATAGATAGCGCGAGGCGTCTACGACTGGGTATTAACGACCGGAGACCGAGGATAAACGGATAACTTATAGTTCTAGTAAAATCGATAGGGGCCGGGGGGTCGCCCGACAAACGCTTTCGTTTAGCTACTACGACCGGTTAGTTTCGAGTAGGTAACGAAAGATAGATCCAAATAGGTAGACTAACTTATTAATAATAATAACTAAAGAAAAAAGTACGAAAAAGGAGGGGGATAGCCGGGCTTAAGTAGACCTTACTACCACGGCCGGGTTACTACTATTTATACGTAGATTTGATACTATTATTACTAGATCCTATTATTAACTCGACGGGACTCTCTAATTAGCTCCGGGCACTTTGGTTAGCTAACTACTAGGAAGTTAAGGACGCCTAGTTAAGGTAAGGACTAGGTAAGGTAGGTAATAGGGCTACCTATATAGTTTAGATCGGTCCCCGATTTAAGAGTAGCTAGAGCCGGAGAACCTTATAGTTAAGCTAGCTTACTACTCCTCTACCTATTTTCCTTACCTTAGGGTAGTACGCGCGGTAATCGGACGCTAGCGGTTTTGCTCTGAAGACCGAGGAGGGAGTTAGGGGGTAATATTAGGGGCTAGCGCCCTTAGGAAGGTTGGGGCTCGAGGCTTATAGGATATATAGGCTATAGTGGAGACCGGTAGATAGTGCGTAGACTACGAGACTATATAGCCGGCCTAATCCCTCCTCCTACTTTATACTTTAGTTGACTTAGCTTTATCTACTACCTTGATCCTCGTATATATAGGGTTACCCCGTGATAGCTAGCCCCTAATATTACCCCCTAACTCCCTCCTCGGTCTCCGGAGTAAAACCGCCGGCGTCTAATTACTACGCGTACTACCCCGACGTGAGTAAAATAGGTAGAGGAGTAGTAAGCTAGCCTAACTATAAGATCCTTCGGCTACAACTACTCTTAAATTAGGGACCGATCTAAACTATACGGGTAGCCCTATTACCTACCTTACTTAGTCTTTACCGTAGCTAGGCGTCCTTAACTTCCTAGCGGTTAGCTAACTAAAGTGCCCGGAGCTAATCAGAGGGTCCTATCGAGTTAATAATAGGATCTAGTAATAATAGTATTAAATCCACGTATAAATAGTAGTAACCCGGCCGTAGTAGTAAGGTTTACTTAAGCCCGGCTATCCCCCTCCTTTTTCGTACTTTTTTTCTTTAAATATTAATATTAATAAGTTAGTCTACCTAGCTAGATCTATCGTTCGTTACCCGCCCGAAACTAACCGGTCGTAGTAACTAAACGTAAGTACCCGTCGGGCGACCCCCCGGCCCCTATCGATCTCGCTAGAACCGTAAGTTATCCGTTTATCCTTAGTCTCCGGTCGTTAATACCCGGTCGTAGACGCCCCGCGCTATCTATTACTATACCTATACCTCTATAGGTAGAGATTACCGGGCCCCGGCCCCTAAGGACCGCGTAAGTAGCTTATCTTATTTAATACGGCCTCTAGCTAATATCGCTAGGATACTATCGGAAAAGGGTCGCGCTCGACTACCGCCTACGCCTACTATACCTACCTCCGGTTATAGTACTATATTATATATATTATTCCGAATTCCGTAGGAACTAACCTACTAACCGTCCTTCGTAGGCCGGAGCTAGTCGGCCTAGACCCGCTCGGATAATACCGCCTAGTATATATTTTCCGTTCCCCGGCTGATTTCGCCCGCTAATCGTTTATAGCGCCGCTACCTATAAGGATCTTACTACTACTATTAAAGCTTAGCGGGCCTTAAAGGCCCTAGACTATAAGTCCCTCGTTACCGGGTAAGATTTTTCCGCTACTACCTAGCCTAAGTATCTACTAACTAATAGAAAAAGCCCGGTCTCCGCTACCCTTAATACTACCTACGAGCGGGCGTTAATAAACCTCTTACTCTCCGGCGCTTTAGTCCCGGCCGCCCTCGTCCTTAGCCCGCGGCGCTCCAATCCGGGGGTAGAGGAGGAGGTAGAAGGGGAGGAGTAGGGGAGGAGATAGGAGTTTTTTTTTTTATTCTTAAGTTAGGCTAGAGGCCGGTCGCTACTACTCGGGGCCCGGAATAACCCCCCTAGGTAGCGGAATAGGTAGGAGATAGAGTTTTTTTTTTTTTTATACTAATATCGCGTAGGCCTAAGGCCGGTTACTACTGCCTAGAGTCTAGAACGACCCCTCTAGAGAGTAGAATTAGGTAGAAGATAGGGAGATTTTCTTTTTTTTTTATAATAATATCGCGTAGGCCGGAGGCCGTTTATTTTTGCTTAGGAATCGAGCTATCCTCGTCGGATAGAGAATAAACTAAAAAAAAAAAATTTGTACTATAGTAAGTAAAAAGAAAAGTAAGCTATAAAATCTAAAAGAGGAAAGACTATATTTTATAAGATTACCGTTAGGATAGCCGGCGACCGCCTCTTTTAGGTCGGCTAGCGTCCTACTTATCGCGTAGGCTATCGTTAGAGCGAGCGCTACCGTAGGTTTATTCGAAGACGTCTATAGCCTCTACGTCCTTTATCTCTTTAAGGGGCTCCTAAGTAGGGTTATAGAAACTATACTATTTTACTAGGACCTAGCGCTTTCTAGACTTCGTCTTAGCGTAGAGAATCTCCTCCACGGCCTATTCCTCGTATATCTTAGATAGTATAGGGGCCGGCTGCGAATCGTTAATAACCTACCCTAGTAGAGGATCCTCTCGTAATACTAGTCGTAGGAGGTCCGGGTAAAAGATAGGATAAATACCCTTAGAGATTCCTTCTAATCGAATAGAGAGCGGGCTAATAACCTCGGCGACTAAGTATTTCGCCTAGTAGGCGTCTAGCTTCTTCTTTAGCCTCTCGCTACTATAGTTCCGAAGGCTAAGCTAAACCTTATCGCCTACTACGTATTTTAAGGCGGCCTATCTAGTCTTATTAGCGGCCTCCTCTTACTACTAGTTAGATACGGCTATAGAGGCCTAGTATATATCTATTATATTCTTTAGCTTCTTCACGAAGGCCTCCGCGCGCCGTTCTACTAGTAGCGGGCGATAGTCGGCGGGGTCCTCCTATAGAGTAACCGAAGAAGGGGCGTAGTAACTATAGATAGCGAAGAAGGGCGATATTCCGATTCTAGTATAGAATCGACCGTTGACTACTAGTTATACCGTGGGGAGCTACTTCTTCTAGTTAGATTGTATAAAGTTAACGTAGTTTCGTAAGTAGGCCTAGAGCTTCTAGTTTATTCGCTCAGGGCCTCCGTCCGTTTGCGCGTAGTAGGCGCTACTAAGTCGACGCTCTACGCCTAGAAGTATATATAGTCGTTTCTAGAATTTCCTAGTCTAGTTACTACCCTAGTTACTAGTAATTGTACGGGGGAGGCCGTAGTAGCGCACCTAGTACTCTAGGAATCTTTAGGCGTAATCCTCCGCATTTATAGTAGATATCGCCTTAAATACTACGGTCTTACTAAGCCGGTCCTTAATAACCTATATATTAGTATAACCCTCGCTATCTAGCTATTTAGTTATAAAGTCTATAGAGATCTCCGTAAAGAATCGGTCGGGGACCGGGAGAGGTTATAGGAGCCTGGCCCTTAGGGCCCGCTATATCTTATTATATCCGTATAAGTTATAGTTTTTAAGGAAACGCCGTACGTAGGCGGAGAGGAGCGGCTAGTAATAGTCTTAGGCTATACCGGAGATTAAGGCTTCCCGGCTAGGATAGCTAGAGACTACGGAGTCGTAGTACCTCTAGATTAGCGTTATCCGTAGAGCGTCTATCTTAATAGTAGCGGAGTCCGCGCCTTTTCGGTCGGCGTCTAACGTAAAAGGGGCGCCGGGTACCTAGAGCTTCCCTCTATATCGAAGTAACCCTTAGCCGTCGATCCGGTAGTTATCTATCTAGACCTTGAGTTTGAGTCTAGTAGGGATTATATAGAGTCCGTCCTATATAGCCCGGAAGACGCTCTAGTACGTAGTATTCTTTACGGCTAGGTTATTCTAGAGTAGGTTTAGCTCTTCCTCCCTAAAGGGGCCTCGGGATCCGTCGAACCTACCGTATTCTATAGTAAATAGCGCGGCCTACATCCACTTCGTAAGGCTCTCCGCGGGGAGGAGCTACTTAACCTAGGAATCGTAGTCGGCCTCGACTAGGCTATCCTAGTCGCGCCGGGATAAGGCGTTAGGAATAACGGCCTCGGCCCCTAGCCGATAGACTATAGAGAACTTATNGCCTACCGCGCCTAGCGTTTAGATAGCTTCTACTTCTTTATAAAGTATTCTAGGTTTTAGTAATCGGTAAGGACTATAAAGTAGTCCGCGCCCCAAAGCTCGCTATCCTAGTATTAAAGGTACTAGACTACGGCTAGAAGCTCCTTATTATAGATATTATAGTTAATTTCGGCGGTATTTAGCTTCTCGCTATAGAAGACTATAGAACGCCGGACTCCGCCCGTTTCCTAGCTAAGGGCGCCCCCTAGTACTAAGCCGCTATAGTCCGCCTCNGTATTTAGCTTCTCGCTATAGAAGGCTACGGGACGCCGGACTCCGCCTGTTTCCTAGCTAAGGGCGCCCCCTAATACTAAGCCGCTATAGTCCGCCTCGACGAACGTAGAGAGGGACGGGTCCTACTATTAAAGGACCGGAGTACGCGTGAAAACGTCCTTAAGCCTCTAAAATACTTCCTCGGCTTAGTTATCCTAGAAGAACGACGCGTTTCGGCCGGTTAGCGCCGTTAATAGCGCGGTAATCCTTGAATATTCCGGCACGAAGACCCGGTAATAGTTTATAAAGCCTAGGAATCGTCTAACCTCCCTCTATATCCTAGAGGGCTACTATACCTAGATAGCCTCTACCTTGTCTAGGTCGGCCTCTAACCCTTTTCCGTCGGTATATACGATAAAGCCTAGATACTTAATCCTTTTCTTTATAAACTCTGATTTTATAGGATCTAGATATAGGCCCGCGGCTAAAAGCTTCCGGAGAATAGTTCGAACCTTCCGGAAATAGTCCTTACGGGAACTAGTAGAATAGATCAAAACGTTATCTATATATACGGAGTAGTAATCGTCTAGGTATTCACGCAATACGGTATTAATATACCGCTAGAAACTAGCCGGGGCCCCGGCTAGACCGAACGGGGTTACTAGCTATTCGAATAGCCTATATCGCGTTTAAAACGCGGTTTTAAACTTGTACCCCTTTACTACGTATAGCTTCTAGAACGCGGAGACGACGTTAACCTTCGTTAACTAGGTAGCCCCCGTTAGGTTTTGCAAGGTCTCCGAAATAAGCGGTAGAGGGTAGTAGTCGGCCTTAGTTATAGTATTAAGGGCTCGGTAGTCATAGTAGAATCTAAGGCCGCCGGACGCCTTCCGGATAAATAGGACCGGAGACCCGCCGCTCGAAGTAGATAGCTAGATAAACTCTTTTACTAAGAGATTATTAAGTATCTTACGTAGTACTAGTAGTTCCTCCTTAGATATTCTATATAGTAGGCCCTAGAGTAGTATCTCTAGGGACCCGTCCGCCTTTGTCCGGAGCTCGATCTTATAGTCTACGTTAGGGCGGAAGGGGGCTAGCTTCTCGGCCTCCCGGCTAGAAAATAGTAGGGTAAGGTCGTAGATCTCTAGAGGTAGCTACTTCTTAAATTGCGTCGTCGTAGTAGGGGGCTTATCGTCTAAGGCCTTAAATATATCTTCTATATTTACTATAGCAATCCGCGTCTTCGTATCCCGGGAGAAGCTAGCTATCGTAATATAGGAGGCGGAGTCCGACTAGTCTAGGCTAGAGTCCCGTACCGTATAGTAGTCTCTAGACTAGGGGTCGGGCCTACTAACTATACCTATATATATAATCGGTATTAACGCCGCTAGTTCCGTCGCGGAGTCTAGTCGCCTCGGGGTAGCCTTATATACCTCCGAGCCCGGATAAGTAGATACGGCTATCGTACCGTCTATAGTAGAGGCCGCGGATATTCCCGCGGGCCTACGTTCTTCGTAGCGGTAACGCTCCGTAATCTACTATAGACTACGGCCGTGCTAGAGCCGGCCCTAATCGGGCGCTATTCGGATCATATTATAGGCCTTCTATAGGTTGCCTAGGATCAAGTCGTAGGATAGGTTTGGTACGACGTATATATATACGTTCTAGTAGAATCCGCCTATATTTATCCGGAACCCGACTACCCCTCTAATCTTAGTATCCGTTATTACTTTTATAGCGCTACGTATTCGACGTAAAGCGTCGTCGACTAGATAGAGTCCGAGTCTCCTCGTTAGGTTATTACTTATTATAGCATAGTACTCGTAGCCTTTATCAATTAGGGTAAATATAGGAGAAGTAGTATTATTATTTAGGTAAACGTCTATAAATATACTCCTCCTATTTATTCTTACCCGGTATAATTACTAGTCCTACTTAAGTACTCTCTCAGCTCCCTTATCCTAACTATAATAGGGAGCTATACTTTTCCCGCCTCTTCCGGCTTAGAGTCCTCTAATATAGGAGGGGTATCTAGTACGGAGAGGAGGGCGGATACGTTAACCTATCTAGAGGAGGCCTTTACGGGGTTTAGGGCGGCGTAGTAGACGTAGTTATTCGACTAGTATCTGCTCCCTCCGTACCGGAAGTAGAGTCCTTACTCTCGTCTTAAGTCGAGCTCTACTTTAGTAACCTACTTAGCGCGGGTAGGGGCCTTAGAGCTACTAGGGTTTAGCTACCGTTGCAATAAGCTCGTAGCGGAGTACTATCCGCTTATTTAAACCTAGGTAGCAGTTATCACGGTATCGACCGGCTCCGTCTAGGGCCTAGTATTAGGGCGAAAGTTGATTATTCCGCTAGGGCCGGCGTACGACCCAACCGTGCCGGGCTCTAAGGACTTTAGCCTAGAGAGCTATATTTAGTTCTTAGTTACGAACTAGGAGGTATTCTTATAATTAGCTATAATACGTCCGACCTCTATATAGAAACCGGCGTACTACGGTATATATTATATAGGGACCGTACTTATAGTAACCTAGTTGGAGAATATCTTCTTTAGATATATAATCTTTATAGCGTTATCCTAGTAGGTCCTATCCGATACGTATAGGAGTTCGTTAAAAACTAGCTAGTATTTATACTATAGTTAGCTATCCTAGTACCTTAACCTTATAAGGTTTTCCAAAGCCTTCGTTTTTTCTATAGAGTCCGCGAAGGTAGTCTCGAAGACCGTAAAGAACTCCTTAGGGTCCTAGCTACCTAAGGCGCCGCCCGCTATCTAGAAGTTACGCAACCTTACGCGCTTATCGTACGGGAGGTAGTCGTTAATACAGTCCTAGTAGTAGGGGGCGGAGAGCGCTAGTTTAAGGCTAGAGCGTACTCGGTAGGAGCTCTATAGCCAAATAAGAAAGTCGCGGAAAGTAGCTATAGTACTATCCTATATAGGAGGCTTCTATTCCCGAGGGCCTATAGTATCAGGTCTATTATAAGCGGGCGCCGCGGTCTCGCGGGAGGCAAACGCTTAAAGGGCGTTAACTAGTTCGCGTAGTTTTTTATCCTAGCTTCTCTAGTTATTGAAAGCTACCTTCGCCGCGTTCAGCTTATTCTCCGTAATCCTTTAGGCGGCGACTAGTTATTAGATCGTAGAGGTATATTAGGTAGGGAGTAGCTAGACGTAAGGTCTACCGCCGTCCTATCTTACTCCTATGGAGCTAGGGAGCGAGGGAAAACCCTTATCGTCCGGGTTATTTATAGTAGAGAGAGTTGCTTCGTAAGTAGAAAATTAAGTTAACTTAATATTATAGGGTAACCCTATATATACGAGGATTAAGGTAGTAGATAAAGCTAAGTCAACTAAAATATAAAGTAGGAGGAGGGATTAGGCCGGCTATATAGTCTCGTAGTCCGCGTACTATCTACCGGTCTCTACTTTGGCCTATATATCCTATAAGCCTCGAGCCCTAACCTTCCTAAGGGCGCCAGCCTCTAACACGCCCCAACCGCGATTATAGTAGTAGATAGCAATCTAGCTCTAAAAGCGCAACCGACCTCTAAGAGCGAAGTACCGCGTAGGAAAGTAGGTAGAGGCCGATAAGCTACTAAAGGTAAAATAAGCCGCTAACGCGTTCTAAGTACCTACGACTCGTCCTCGGTACTAACCGCTAAAGCCGGTCTTAACGCTAGCCCGCCCCGCCCGGTAAGCGCTGTTCTAATAAACGCGTAATTACCTTCCTCTATAACTATAATACCTCTATTACTAAGTAACTAATAACCATTCTCGGCCCTCTAATCTCTAACTATAAGTCGACTACTAATCGTCAAGCTTATAGAAACGGCTATAAAACTACCCGTATTACCGAGGTCCTACGAAAATTAAAGAAAACTCCGATAATAATAGACGACGGCGGAGAGCTCGATCTAGACGACTACAAGCCTACGGAGAACTCCGTAGAGGATTATATAGTAATAATTAAGGAACTCTAGACCACGAACGCCGTCTCCGTAGAGTAAATCGTCTACGGAGTCTAGTAAGAAAACCTTCTACGTAACTAGCTTAAAGACCTTACGATATTAGTTAAAGATATACTAGATACCGGCTCTACCCTTATTACGGACGCCGTAGAATTCTAGCGCGTAGTCCTACGACTAATTGTCCTATCGAACGGTAAATCTCTACTATAAAGCGCAATTATACTAATTAGTCGAGGATTGTCTAGGTAGTCCAAGCTACGTAATAATTTCGCGACCGACCTCGTCGCCGTAGCCGGAGCTATTAGAGAGAAAGTAGAGTTCGCTAAACGCGTGACTAGCGCTAGCTATAATAACTACGAATAGTTCTAAGTCGTACTAGCCGCCCCTAAGCGCGTACAAACTAAGGGACTTTAGCTATACGTACTCGCGTAGCTATATAAAGTACTAGACACGTACGGAGGAGACTCGAGTAGCGGGGTTTAAGATAGTAACGGATAACGGAAACGGAGGGCGAGATAATAGAACGAGTAGTAATAGATAACGGGAGAAGGTCGAAGGATAACGGAAAAAGGAAGAAACAAAAAAAATAATTATTATAAGTAATAAGGACGTTGCGATCTTACCCGGAGAGGGGAGATATTACGGAATATAAGTATATAGCCGAGGGAGCTCGGATATTATAGCCGAAGGAGCTCGGTAAGCGCAAAGAGGTACGGCCTCGCTATAAGTATAGTAGTTTAGTAGTAATAGAATAATAATAATATTAATAGATTCTTTATAATCACGTTCAACTACGAGGTTTCCGTGATATACCTAGTCCTATTAGCGGCCTCCTCCTACTACTAGCTAGATACAGCTATTAAGGCCTAATATATATCTATTACGTTCTTTAGCTTCTTTACGAAGGCCTCCGCGCGTAGTTCCGCGGGTAGTAGGCGATAGTCGGCGGGGTCCTCCTATAGAGTAACCGGAGAAGGGGCGTAGTAGCTATAGGTAGTAAAGAAGGGCGATATTCTAATCCTAGTATAGAAGCGACCGTTAACCGCTAGTTATACTACGGGGAGCTACTTCTTCTAGTTAGATTATATAAAGTTAACGTAGTTCCGCAAGTAGGCCTAGAGCTCCTAGTTTATACGCTCGGGGCCTCCGTCCGTTTACGCGTAGTAGGCGCTACTAAGTTGACGCTCTACGCCTAGAAGTATATATAGCCGTTTCTAGAATTTCCTAGTCTAGTTACTACCTCGGTTACTAGTAATTGTATAGGGGAGGCCGTAGTAGCGTACCTAGTACTCTAGGAACCTTTAGGCGCAGTCCTCCGTATTTATAGTAGATATCACCTTAAATACTACGGTCTTATTAAGGCGGTCCTTAATTACCTATATATTAGTATAACCCTCGCTATCTAGCTATTTAGTTATAAAGTCTATAGAGATCTCCGTAAAGAATCGGTCGGGGACCGGGAGTAGTTATAGAAGCCCGGCCTTTAAGGTCTACTATATCTTATTACGTCCGTATAAGTTATAGTTCTTAAGGAAACGCCGTACGTAGGCGGAGAGGAGCGGCTAGTAATAGTCTCAGGCTATACCGGAAATTAAGGTTTCCCGGCTAGGATAGCCAGAGACTATAGAGTCGTAGTACCTCTAGATTAGCGTTATCTATAGGGCGTCTATCTTAATAGTAGCGGAGTCCGCGCCTTTTTGGTCGGTATCTAGTATAAAAGGGGCGCTAGGTACCTAGAGCTTCCCTCTATATCAAAGTAACTCCTAGCCGTTAATCTAGTAGTTATCTATCTAGACCTTAAGCTTGAGTCCGGTAGGGATTATACGAAGTCCGTCCTATACGGCCCTAAAAACGATTTAGTACGTAGTATCCTTCGCGGCTAGGTTATTCTAGAGTAGGTTTAGCTCCCCCTCCCTAAAGAGGTCTCGAGATCCGTCGAACCTACTATATTCCGTAGTAAATAGCGCGGCCTATATCTACTTAGTAAGGCTCTCCGCGGGGAAGAGCTACTTAACCTAGGAGTTGTAGTCGGCCTTAACTAGGCCGTTCTAGTTACGCTAGGATAGGCCGTCGGGAACTACGGCCTCGGCCCCCGGCCGATAAACTATAGAGAACTTATATCTTATTAAGGTCTCCGCCTACCGCGCCTAGCGTTCGGATAGCTTCTACTTCCTTATAAAGTATTCTAAGTTTCGGTAATTAGTAAGGACTATAAAGTAGCTAGCGCCCCAAAGCTCGCTATCCTAGTACTAAAGGTACTAGACTACGGCTAGAAGTTCCTTATTATAGATATTATAGTTAATTTTGGTAGTATTTAGCTTCTTGCTATAGAAGGCTATAGGATACCGGACTCCGCCCGTTTTCTAGCTAAGGGCGCCTCCTAACGCTAAGCCGCTATAGTCCGCCTTAATAAACGTAGAGAGAGAAGGGTCCTACTATCGAAGAACTAGAGTATATATAAAAACGTCTTTAAGCCTCTAAAATACTTCCTTAGCTTAGTTATCCTAGGAGAATAACGCGTCCCGCCTAGTTAGCGCTATTAATAGCGTAGTAATCCTTGAATATTCCGGCACGAAGACTCGGTAGTAGTTTATAAAGCCTAGAAATTATCTAACCTCCCTTTATATCCTAGAGGGCTACTACGCCTAGATAGCCTCTACCTTATCTAGGTCGGCCTCTAACCCCTTCCCGTTAGTATATATAATAAAGCCTAGATACTCAATCCTTTTCTTTACGAACTCTAATTTCGCGGGATCTAGGTATAGGCCCGCGGCTAAAAGCTCCGGGAGAACGGTCTAAACCTTCCGGAAATAGTTCTTATAGGAACTAGTAGAATAGATCAAAACGTTATCTATATATACGGAGTAGTAATCGTCTAGATATTCCCGTAATATAGTATTAATATACCGTTAGAAACTAGCCGGGGCCCTAGCTAGACCAAACGGGGTTACTAGCTATTCGAATAGCCTATATTGCGTTTGGAACGTGGTTTTAAACTCGTACCCTTTTACTACGCGTAGCTTCTAGAACGCGGAGACGACGTCGACCTTAGTTAACTAGGTAGCCCCTATTAGGTTTCGCAAGGTCTCCAAAATAAGTAGTAGAGGGTAGTAGTCGGCCTTAGTTACGGCGTTAAGGGCTCGGTAGTCGTAGTAGAATCTAAGACCGCCGGACGCCTTCCGGATAAATAGGACTAGAAACCCGCTATTCGAAGTTAATAGCTAGATAAACCCCTTTACTAAGAGGTTATTAAGGGTCTTACGTAGTACTAGTAGTTTCTCCTTAGATATTCTATATAGTAGGCCCTAGGGTAGTATCTCTAGGGACCCCTCCGCCTTCGTTTAGAGCTCGATCCTATAGTCGACGTTAGGATAGAAGGGGGCTAGCTTCTTAGCCTCCAGGCTAGAAAATAGTAGGGTAAGGTTATAGATCTCCAGAGGTAGCTACTTCTTAAGTTACGCCGTTATAGTAGGGGGCTTATCGTCTACGGCCTTAAGTACGTCTTCTATATTTACTACGGTAAGCCGTATCTTCGTATCCCGGGAGAAACTAGCTATCGTAATATAGGAGGCAGAGTCCGACTACCTAAAGCTAGAGTTCTATACTATATAGTAGTCTCTAGACTAGAGGTTAGGCTTACTAACTATACCTATATATACGATCGGTATTAATACCGCTAGTTCCGCTACGGAGTCCGGTTACTCTAGGGTGGCCTTATATACCTCCGAGCCTAGATAAGTAGATACGGCTATCGTACCGTCTATAGTAGAGGCCGCAGATATTCCCGCGGGCCTACGTTATTTGTAGCGGTAACGCTATTAGTATATCTCTACTAGATCCTATTAGGTATATAGGTGTGAATTGACGTCAATAAAAAGACAATAAAGGAAAAGATAAAGAAAGGACTAGTTATTAGTATAGTATATTCTAATTAATTAATAACCTATAAGAGAGCTTATAGGTTATAACTATATCCCATCCCTATACTATGACCACTATGTTATATTAGGTAAAGTTAGTAGGTAGGAATATCCCCAACCTAAGAGTAGTACCCAACCTCTATCCTTATATATTACTATATAGGATAATATTATCCAAACACTAGCAACTCTTCTTTTATAAAAGGAAAATATAGTAGAGACTATAGGGTAGATATATAGAAAAGAAATAAATATAAACTCTAAAATCTCAAGTGCTAATATCCCAAACCTAATCCAGTATCTAAAAATCAAAAGTAGGGAATCCAGGTGAATCGAAAGCTGTGCAAATCGTATACGTAGGTAAACTTACTATACTTAGAAGTATCGAAATCCTATCCGAAACTATCTATCTCTAACTAAGATCTGATATGGTACAAATCGAAAATTCTAAAATAACTATAGCCAAAATAACGCCCACGCTCGGGTAGTAGTAGTTAAACGGGTAACTAGGGCCTAAATTACGGAGTCTAGGTATCTATAGACTAATAGGAAGCTCAAGTCAATAACTTTTATTATATAACCTATTTCCTATTAGTGGATATTACTAGCTAGTATTACTATAAAGTAACTAGGCTAGGCTACTATTTAGTACTTAAGCTTCATCTTTTATAGTTGAATTTGCTATCCTTAAAATAATTAATATCTACTTCCTTCTCTTCTCTTTCCTAGCTCTTAGAAAATCTCTTT
>QWZN01000293.1:0-24894 GCA_003693225.1 Venturia aucupariae | reverse complement strand
CTAGGTAGAACCTAGGTTACTAAAATCGGCAAGAGTATTCATTAGTATCTACGTATACTATCGCATCTAGATTCGAGATTTTGCGACAATTGTACAGCTAATCTTTTTCCTATTTAAGAAAGATACAGACTTTGTTTAGGGTAATAGTTAGAGAGAAGTAATAACTCGACTACAGAATACCCTTACTAAAGCCCCCGCTTTGAAACCGATTCGGTATAATAAAGGATTAGGACAGTTGATTCTTTCTATCGATATATCAACTAAGGGTTAGGGCGCAGAGCTCTCTTAGGAGTATAAAGGAAAGCGCTATCTATATAGGTATACGAGTAGTATCTAGTTAGTTACTAAAAGGAAGTATAATACTCTTAAGTTGGAATATAGGGCGCTCTTAAATATACTTAAGAAGTTCAAGATTTATCTATAGGGTATATACTTTATTATCGAAACGGATGCTCGAACTCTAATTTATTAGATTAATAGAATATTATCCGATATTACTGGCGTACTTGTAACGAGATAGCTTGCTTGGATAGCAATATAGAACTCCGAGATTCAACATATTAAAGGAAAGAAAAATATAGTTACTAATAGACTATCTCGCTAATATAAGGATATTCCTATCGAGGATATTCCTCTTGTTCCCGATTTCGATATTAACGACTTTATAGCCTCGGATCTTAGAGTAGTTACTTATTATAGTCCGCGGATCTACTCGCTTTCCAATTCTAACGGATACTAGACGACTAATTAACTAGATTCTTATAACTCCTCAGACAATAATCCAAACGAGAGTTTTAGTATAATATAGGATAGTAGGAGCGAACCTTCGTTAGAAAAGCGTCAAAAATAGTAAGGACTAGATAGTACTTATACTAACGAGTATTATATAGTTGCGGATTACCTAATAACGCTAAAGAAACTACCGCTATACTTCTCTACTAAAGAGTACCGTACTATTAGGAAGAAGGTATTCAATTTTCTTATTCTATATCGACAATTATTCCGCCGAGGAGTACGAGGATTACTATATAGACGCATTATCGATAATACGACGGAGCGAGAAGAGATTATTAAACGTCTTTATAATAAGTATAGCTATAAGAGACGAGAAGCAACTACTAAACTAGTTAGATAGCGATACTTCTAGGAAGGTTATTACAAGGACGTCGCCGTATAGGTTAAAGGTTATAAAACTTATTAGATAAACAATTAAAACAAAGTTAACGAGGGTCTAAATATAACAAAAATTCGTAGTAAGTTACTCGGCGCTCGATAGTCAATTGACTATATAGGCATACCTAAACGAGAAGGTTTCGAGTATATTATTTATACTCGTAAAGAGCTTAGCAGCTAGAGTAAAGCTAAAGCTCTTTAAGGTTCTCCGAATATAAAATAGATTACTAACTTCATTTACGAATATATTATTACTAGGTAGGGAGTTCCTCTTAAGATCGGTATAGATAGTAGCCCTAAGAATAAACGCTTCGTTAATACTCTTCTTTACTTATTCAGTACGAGGAGGATCTAGATTTCTCTATATAACTCGCAGGCTTAAGGCGGAATTGAACGAACTTATCGGCTAATCATTATAGCTTTACGCAAGATGACTAATAGTAGAAAGAAGCCCTAGGTATCTCTATTATATAGTATCCTGTAGGTAGAGCGAACAACTATAAAGCGGACGACAGGAATGACGCTAGCTAGGATAATACTTAGTAAGGAATATATCCTACCAATCGAGTTAAAGATAACCACTTGGCGTATACTAAACTAGAAGTCTATAAAAACAACGGAGGACCTTCTTGCGATATAAGCGAAATAACTTGATCTTAGAGAGGGAGATTTGCAAGAAGCTGCTACTAGGTAGTAACGTATACGTTAAGAAGTAATTAACTACTAGGATTTAACTCGTATATCTCGTCGCCGCACTTCTAAGCTTAAAGTTAGTAACTTGGTACTACTATATAATACGAAACTAGTCTAGAGTTTTGGCAACAAGTTAGAATTTAGATAGCTTAGACTATATAAGATCTCGAAGATTTATACAGATAAGGATACTAGACGCCGAATTGGAAGCTATAAACTATCTAAACTAGACGATATAGTTATATTTAGAAGTATACGCGCAGACCGTATTCGAGTTTTTATTCCACGAGAGGAAGCTTTATCCGATTCTAGTAAGTCCGATAGTAACGACGATATTAACGTAGAAGTATTTATTCGAATTTCAAACCCGGACGGCTTTAATCGAGAAGAATATAATATCTTCTCCGACTACTTTTTGGATAACTTGATAGTAGATAAGGTAGAACTAGACGAAGGTCTAATAGTTTAGATTACTCGTCTAGCCAACTTTAATCCTAATATATATAAGGACTTCATTGATGTCCCTCCTAATATTAACCCGGAGTTTAACGCAGATCGATATTCTAACTTCGATTCTAATTAGTATACGATATTTACGCATCCCGAGATTAGAATCTAAGAAGGTAATTAATGCTTTAAATATATTAATTTTCTTTTATAAATATGTTATTATTGTTGATTTTGAATTTTATTATTATTCTAGTAAATTTTTTTTATTTTTTATTATATATATTTGAATTTTTGTGATTTGTTAATTATTTTAAAATTTGGATTATTATTATTAAGCGTTTAATTCTTCCCTCGTTATAATCGATATAGTACTAGAATGAGTCTAGGGTATTAGATAGGTCGAGAGAGACGTAGAAGGAAGAGAAAGAGTCTATAGTTCGTCTAGAAGAAGAAAAACCTAGGTAGGGTATTAGTAGTTTCATTTATTAAGCCGTATATTAAGTATCGTATTAGTAGGCCGTATATTAAGTATTGTATTAGCAGGCTGTATATCAAGTATCGTATTAGTAGGCCGCCCTGGTACTAGGTACTTTTTGAATCGAGGAGCCTCTAAATATCGAAGCAAGCAGACCGCCCTAGTACTAGGTACTTTTTAAATCGAGGAGTCTCTGAATATTAAAGCAACCTTAACGACTTAGAGACTACTATTACGACTCTAGGGGCCGGACCCGGGTATTATTACCTTTACTATCTAGAGATTTACGCATCGCTCGTGTGCTTATAATTACGCCGGAGCCACCGCGTATCTAGAGTTTTACTTTCTTAGTAGGACTACTATACTGCATTCCGCCGCGTATCTAGAGTTTTACTTTCTTAGCAGGACTACTATACTATATTCCGCCGCGTATCCAGAGTTTTACTTTCTTAGGAGGACTGCTATACTATATTCTACCGCGTATCTAGAGTTTTACTTTCTTAGCAGGACTACTATACTATATTCCGCCGCGTATCTAGAGTTTCATTTTCTTAGGAGGACTACTATACTGCATTCCGCCGCGTATCTAGAGTTTTACTTTCTTAGGAGGACTACTGTGCTGTATTCCGCTACGTATCTAGAGTTTTACTTTCTTAGGAGGACTACTATACTATATTCTACCGCGTATCTAGAGTTTCACTTTCTTAGGAGGACTACTATACTATATTCACTTCCTCAGCTTCTACTATAACCGCGGCACCGCATGACTGCGGTAAGGTTTCTAGTTCCTCCTCTAGAGAGGTCGACCTATATAAACAACCACGTATAGAACTAGTCTAATAAAAAGACGAGTATTCTCTATACCTCTAGAGTTTCTAGTTCCTCCTCTAGAGAGGTCGACCTATATAGACAACCACGTATAGAACTAGTCTAACAAAAAGACAAGTATTCTCTATATCTCTAGAGTTTCTAGTTCCTCCTCTAGAGAGGTCGACCTATATAGACAACTACGCATGGAACTAGTCTAATAAAAAGACGAGTATTCTCTATACCTCTAGAGTTCCTAGTTCCTCCTCCTTAGAGGTCGACCTATATAGATAACTACGTATACCTTAGAAATAGTCTAATAGATGTCCTGCCCCAAGCTATTATTAGATAGCACAATAAGCTATTATTAGATAGCGTATACGGGCCGAGTTAGAAGTGTCTTCTATATACGCAAATTATACTAAAAATGTTGCGACGAAAAGTTCCGTATAGCGGATTCCTAGCGGCGAAATTTCGATAAAACGGACTTAGATAACTCTAGGGGCTAGCCCTAGATATCAAAACGACTAGAACTATTTACTAAAATATTATTGAAGATAGTACTAACGTTAATAAGATAAGGAAGAAGATTACGAGATAAGTTTTTAATATATTACTTTTTATTCTTTTCGATTATTGTTTTTCAGTTTGTTTTTATATTTATATACTTGATCGTAGTATTTGTATTTATATTTATATACTTGATCGCAGTATTTATATTTCTTACTATATTTGTATTAACTGTTATCTATAATATTATAGGGAGCTATATTGATACTATTAATAGGCTAGGACTAGAAACATAGCAAGGATATCTATTAAAGTAGGAGAATTCTTTCTTTCCTTCTTCTCTTTTACTCTTTATATCTTTCTTTTCTTATATCCTCAACTACGAATACGAACGAAACCAAAACTATACGAACGTAAGCCACCTAAGGCACTTATAATAGTACCTAAAACTCGAAGCCAGAAGGACGATAATAGCGGACCCGACAAGTCTATAACGAGCGACTCTAAATCTATACTACTTAATAATAACACCGCTCTTACAATCACGGGTGGAGTAGCTACTATAGATAAGAAGAATAATACTATAAGCTTTCTAGAATTAGAACAGTTCAAGTCGATTGAGTAGAGCGCCGAGAAATAGAGTTAAGTACTAGATATTATAGAACTAGGAGAGCGTGTTACTTATCTTAATAGTATTCGTTAGGAGATTAAGAATTAATCGAATTAAAATCAGATAGTCTCGATACTCTTTATTAACTATTTGAAATAGAGTAAGGACGGAGAGTATAAACTACTCGTCCCAACTACTAGGTCCGTTATAGAAGTACTCGAAACCGATCTATCTATCATTAATACATATACGACCCAAGGAGTGAAAACCCGAAATTAGGTAAGGGCTACGTATAAGGACATTCGCAGCTTAACGTGAGTAGATAATATCAAGGGAGTAGGCAAATATTTCGTTAAATAGGATAGCGGAATTCTTAGTAGTCTCCTTAATAATAAGTAGTCTCCTCTCTTTATTAATAGGAGGGATAGTATAATACTATAGACCGCTAAGTTTCAACTTAGCCGCAACTTACTTATTGTACTTTAAATATATCTTAAGTTAGTTATCGAGCTTCCAATTCAAACCGTACTTGAGATACTTAGCGTAGCAATCTACTATCGTCTATTAATAATCGCACGATCCCGAAACTTATTAAGACTATAGTAGTCTAATATAGTAGGTCTAGTTAGTATTATTAGTGTCGAGAAGGGCGAAGAGATTAAGCGAGTAGTTTATAATAAGTATTCTAAGGACGTTAACTAGGATAACTTTAGTAGAGTCTATTATCCTAGGTATTTGTTACTAATTACTGCAATCCAACTTTAGCAGTATCTTATACGTCCGAAGGAGATCGGTTAGTATAATAACGATCCTTTCCGCGAATATTCTTAAGCAAGTTCCGGTATAAGTTAATAGGTATTAGATATAGCGCTTTTATCTCCCTCGTCTAACGTAGGATCGGCTTACGGTGCGCTACTCAATATCCTCGAAGAAGTAATAAAGGAGCTCGACTAGTAGAATAAGGAGGAGTTTAGAGAAGATAATAATATATCTCGTATTACTCGATCTAAAGGCAAGAGCAGGTAAAAGTCTCCTAAGGAGTATAATAAAGACGATGTAGTTGTAGAAGAAGAGGAGGACGTTAAAGATACTAGGCTTACTAAAGATACTTATACTTGCAGCACTACGGCTAATAAGGTTCGTCTAAGTATCCTTCTAAAGAAACCTATAGTTAGTCAGACACGTATTAGCGATATTAGATATATAGACCTCGGTAAGAAGGTTAAGAAGGTAATAATCAAGCGCTCGATACCAGATAACTTTTGGAAGTTCGTAAAGATAGTTGTTGCCGTTAAAGATAAGATATACTAGAACTATTTGCGATATATAATAGGCTAGGCGGTACTTTAGATACGAAATAGTAAGATATTAGCTCTTACTAATCGGCTAGTAGAATAGGCAACCTATACAAATCCAGTTACGTTTATAACTTCACGCGACAAGTTTGAGTAGTTCCGTATAGGTAACCGCCCGTCTATTGATTCTAACTATGTTAGTATCTACGCTTATAAGCTAATCAATATTGATATTTTCGAGAAGAATACTATAAGTCCTAAAGAGTACGAAACCTTTCGCAATCAAATCTAGATAAAGGGCGACCTTGAAGACTAGGACCGCGATAGTAGTATCCTAAGCGAGACTACTTTCAAGTACTAGGCGAAGGAGGAAGCTTTATTTGATAAGAAGATTAATAGTATCAAGTACTTTAAGAACGTTCCCGACGACTTACAATAGACAGGTTAGTTCTAGACTATTAAGGATATTACTAAGATCGAGTTAGTATACTATATTTAGCATTTGCGCAAGGTTAATAGGAAGAATAATCTAGGATAGAACCGAACTATATACTATAGTATTACCTAGCAGGCAATACGCTAATCCATTGGATACTAGGCTCGATATATTACGCTTTGTCTAGATCGTCGATTCTGGCTAATCTCTTACCCTTACTACGCTAAGACGACTAGAAAGGGTAATAATATCGTATTCCGTCATATCGATATCAATATCAAGGACGCTATCGAATCGAATAAAGGTACGAACTAGATTCAAGGCAGTCTAACTATATTTGGAGAGACTACTAACAACTATACCTAGTACGTTCTAATAATATATAAGATAGACAACTTAGTTGTATAGTAGGATATAAACAAGCTAGCTAGAGTCCCTCTTAGTAATAGTTATATTACGAAGATCCTTCTAAAGATATGGAACAGTAATTATGTAGAGCGATTTGGAGTAGACTTTTAGCCTTAGATTGTAGTCGACTGTACTATCTATATTACCTATCCGTTGAACTTCTATAGATTAGTAGGAAAGGCAGATAGTATTCGTCTAACTATATTACCCTAGTACTACGGTATTGAGGTAGATCATGCGACACTTGAGATTCCTAAAGGCGGTACCTAGGAGGAGCTTGCTAAGGCGTATCGCGATCTCTAGGTTAGACCTACGTCTCTATCTAGTTACTCCGTTAACTATAGCAAGTTACTATATCCTTTTCCTTCGTATATTATACTATATTCAATCGAGCCAATCGTACAAGTACTAATTGGTCGTCTCCGATAGGATAACTACGATGTTATTAAGCAAGTTAAGAGAGTCGTTAAGGATAATCGCTATTTCAAGGATATTATCGATAGACAGGAGACCGAGATCACGAACTTAATTACTAACAAGTTTACTATATTTGTTAAATAGGAGATGTATTACTTTAGCGAGACGAGCTTCTTCGCATATCGCTTCCGCGAAGGCGGACCAATTGCTAAACCAGATTAGTACTTTATAATAGAATAGAATGAACGCGATCTCGACGATATACTCGAGGATATTAATAGCGATAGTAATAATAAGGTGGATGGACAGGACAATAGTAAAGGTCTATCTAGTACGGTAGCGGGCACTAGTACTTAAGGTTGATATTCTTTCCTTTATTAGTAGCGATAGTTTTTCTTTTGTTAGTAGCGATACTAGTCTTATTATATTAAGGGACGACACAACTATGAAAGGGGGGTGAGAATATAGTAGGGACATGCTATTATAGGGCTAGCATATAAGGGACGGACTTAGTATCCATCTAATATTCAAGAACTAACCAACCAACAATGTATATTTATACCACCTTTTGTACGATAGTCTTTTGAGTAGTATATTTGAGACCTTTTATCTCATCTTTATCTATATATTTACTTCTATCTAATCTTGCCTCTACTCCATCATTCTATCTGACCATGAGATCCTATTAACGGCGGATAATAATATCTAGCTTTTACCTTACCGACGCTCTTCCTACTACAATAGAAGTATACTCTAAGTATACGCTACCCCTGACAGCACTATTAAAGGGTAGCTAGAATAGAAAGAAGACTAGGCTATTCCTATAGCTAGTACTAGATACTAATAAAGCTTTTCGCAAGCTTATTATAGTCTTTACGACGGCTCCTATACTAATATATTTCGATCCTAGAAGAGGGATTAGGGTTAAGACTAATATATCTATCTTTACTATTATAGTAATCCTATCCTAGTTAAATAAGAATAATGGGTAGTAGTAACCCGTGGCGTACTAGTCTCGCAAGCTAGTCGACGCTAAACGTAATTACGAGACTTATAACTAAGAGCTCCTCGCTATCGTAGCGACGTTCAAATACTAGCGATACTACCTCGAGGGGAGTAAGAACCCAGTTGAGGTCCTAACTAATTATTAGAACCTTACGGGCTTTACAAAGGTAAAGTAGTTAAATAGTAGGTAAGCTAGGTAGGCTATACTACTATCTACTTATAACTTTATTATTATATATCGTACTAGGAAGACAAACCCCGCCGATACGCTATTAAGACGTGCGGACTACGATAATAGTATAAGGGCTACAAACTAAATACTACCTATACTAGTTAAGAAGTTAGCCCTCGAGCTAACTAAAGATATTATAAATATACTGCTATCTAGTAAGTACTGCAACAAGAAATATCAGCCTAGGAAGTTTAATAAGAATAACTTGGTACTAGTATCAACAAAGAACTTACGCCTGAAAAGCGTAAGTAGGAAGCTATCTCCTCGTATAATAGGACCTTTTAGAATCGATGAACCTATAGGCTTATAAGTATATAGGATTCATATACCAAGTAGTACTAGGATATATAATATATTCTATATCTCCTTGCTAGAACCTTACTACCGCCGCGCAGGCGAGTAAGAAATCCTTCCCCCTCTAGAAATTATTAAAGGAGAAGAGGAATAGGAAGTAGGAGAGGTACTTGCAAAGAGTATACGATAAGGCGCTATATAGTATCATATTCGCTGGAAAGACTAGGGCCTAGAATATAATTCCTAGGAACTAGAACAAAATATTAAGAATACTAGAGAAGTAATTCGCGCATTCGAAGAGACAAAGAAGCGTAGGCGTAGCGGATAAGGAAAGTATACTAATATTATTACACCTATACCAAATAGGATTACAATGAATATTAATACTAATTTCCTTAGAAGCTGCGGCGCAATACTAGTAAGTAGCAAGTACTACGCATTATAAAAATATCCTATACGCAAGCGAAACAACGGTTTATATAGGATAGATAATTCTAGGATTTCAAGATTCTACAAAACCCTAGGAAAAAGAGTAGTGAGAAGATAGGGTAACGAATAGTAACCTAGTACTAATCGCTAGTAGTACGTAGGCTTAATAATAGTATAGGTTATAATAGTTAGATTACAATCATATTACAAGGGACTCGCAACCAAGAAGTAATATTTTATTATACTTAGGACTAATAAGGCCTAAAGGATTTATTATCCTTTATTTGGATTCCTTCTAGTAGGCAAGAAACCTATACTCTAAGTATACTAGACGTTGTAGTGGGGACATACTATTATAGGGCTAGTATATAAGGGACGGATTCAGTTCCTATCTAATATTCAATAAGTAAGAACTAACCAACCAATAATATATACTTATACCTTTTGTACGATAGTTTTTTAAGTAGTATATTTAAGACCTTTTATCTCATCTTTATCTATATATTTGCTTCTATCTAATCTTACCTCTACTCTATTATTCCATCTGATCATGAGATCCTATTGACGGCGGATAATAATATCTAGCTTTTACCTTACCGACGCTCTTCCTACTACATTTTTAGTAATCTCCGCAGGGAATTTATATTATATATCAAACCGTAGGTTCTTTATATTAGTTGGTATATATAGTAAGAAGGAAGTCATTTTAGTAACGTATTTTCTTTTACTATATTTACTTATTCTCCTAAATGCCTTACTAAGAGATATCTATATTACTAATTTGTAGATATCTATACACGATAATAGCGACAATAATAGAATCCGATCTCCAGATTAACCTTAGAGACCTAAGATCGGTACTACGACTCTAAACGAGGACACCTGTCCTTCGGAGAAGACGAAAACGGACTTTCCTTACGAAGCTTATAACGATTGAAAGAAAACCTTAGTATATAAAGCGATTACGAGTTCGTATTAACTATACCAAACGATAATACCTATATACGAGACGAGACTTTAAGTATCCACATACTCCGAAACTAACAATATTAAAAACGGAACGACTTGATAAGCAGCTGTATACTTAAGAACTAAAAGAAATTAATAAAAATGAGCATATATGTGCCCCTAAACTAATAATAATAGATGAACTAGGATACCGAGGTAGTAAATATATAGCATTTGGCTATATATAGTATACTCTTATTACTATACTATTAGAACTTCTAATACTCCAACAACTGATTTTGAGATTACTATAACGATATTATATTACCTATTATAACGATACCTATAACAACCCTCACGAAGTAATAGACGAACCTAGCCTATCTAGAATCTAGGATATACGTAAATCTAACCCTAATGTCGACGAAAGCGATAATAGTACCGTACTAGAGGATACTCCTAATATTGCCTCTAGTAAGGTAGACTTATCTAATAGAATCGACACCGGTAAGAAGCCTACTTCTAGCCGAGCAGGCAATAAGAAAGATAGTAGTACTAGTACCGAATAGTATATTATATTAGACCGTGTCTAGTTTAGCTATAAGGATGTCCTTATAATGATAAATAGCACCAAGACTAATATAGGACGAGTCCGATACGATCCTAAGAACTTGATCCTTCCTTATAGATATATCTTCAGCGGGAAGAATACGTCTACTTTCCTTATCCGATTAGAAAAGTAGTACGAAGTATTCGAGATTGAAAAGGATATTTAGAAATATTAAGGCCTGATAATCAACTATTATACTAATATCTATAAAGACATTCGAGCTCTTGATAGATAGGAGAAGTATAACTAGGACTTACTTAAGACCTTATTTAGAGAGGAGTATATTGCTTAGGATAAACGCTAGAAGAAGGAGACTCTCGCTTATCTCGTAGAGATTACTCGCAAAAGTAAGAAGGGTATCCTTAAACCTAAGGGCTTCCTTAAGGAGTTCAAAGTCGACTAGCCTACTATGTACGAGAACGGCGATACTATAAAGGCTTCCTATACTAGGGCCTTTATATATAGTCTTCCTATAGATATCAAGTAGTGAGTCGACTTGAAGTACCTAATGAAGTCTACTTCTAGCCGTACTTATAAAAATATTAAAGATATTATTAAGGAAGCTAAGCGCATTATTAACGGTAAAGAGAATATAGAGATATTCACCAGCTCCGCTAATAATAAGGTCCTAGAGCGCATTGCTAACAAGTCTATTATAAAAAGAAATAAAAATCTTATAAGTAGTAAGACTCCCCTTTCTACTAGTTCTAGACTTAACTAGGCGCTGCTAGAAGCCTTTAAGAATATATATATTAGCAGTATTAGCAGAGAGGCCGCTTATAATACTTTATATTACTTATATAATCCTATCTTTATAAAGACTCGTTTAAGCGGCATATAATATACTTTGGCCACCGATTACGTTTAAAAGAACTTTAAATCTTCTCTATTATTAGCAACTTACTATTCTTCTAATATAACTACGAGCAACCTATCTACCTTTAACCAATCTAGATCTCGTTAGTTGGCGCCTCCTAATACGTAAAGGACTAGTAATATAAGCCAACCTGCACCAGTAAGAGCTTCGAATCCTATAATAATACCGTCAACTTTAAACCCCAGTACTAGAGTATTACCTATAGAACGTGTTTACCTAGGATATAGTAAGTCTAGTAAGATAGTATTTCAACTTAATAGTTACTTAAGGGACTTCCTTAAGGCCGGTATTATATACTATAAACGTGATAGTAAAACTCCTTAGGAGCGCGGTCTGTATTAGGGTAGTATAAAGAATCCTAGAGACAAGATCAGAGGTCTTGCACTATATACTATTAAGCGATAGTCCGATTAGATTACGAGGATACATAAAGATCGCAAACTTAAGAGCGGGAATAGTATTTCTACTATCTAAGTTAGTAGTCTCTATAATAGCAGGGACGCGTATAAGAGCAAGTTCATTAATATAGATAACTAGGAAGTTGACGAGATAGGAGGATTAGTAATAAAGTATAACGAGTCTATATATATTTCTATAGCCGGTAGGCCTAGGAATATTAACAAGGCTCCTACCAAGGTTACTATAAACCTCCCTAGTAAGGCCTCTTCGAAAGTTATAAAGCTAGCTACTACAAAGCCAGTAACAAAATCAACTAGAGTCAAATATACTGTTCTAGGACGGTTTCAAGAAATAATCGATAACGGAAATGGCGGTCCTATTTAGACTAAGGCTAAAGATTAGTTAATAGTAGAAGTCAGCAATAACGAAACTATGCGAGGGACTCAGCCGAGAAAAGTTAGAAATAATAATCCGACTTTCAAGTAACTAATTGCGGCGGTTCCAAAACGAGATATAGAACTTAAAGTTATTTTACGAGTTATATTAAACGGCGATTATACGTTTACTTTCTAGGAGCTTCTTATACTTATACCTTATTTAAATAACTTTATATTCAAACGTCTTCCTAATAACGTTATATAGATAATCGAGCCTACTATAAAAGCTGCGAAAGTATTAAAAGTAGAAAAGAAAGCTGCAAAGTTGTAGAAGCAGTTTAAGAAGAGAGCTTAGGGTTCTCCTTATAATATTAATAGTTTAACCATTTCCGACTCTTTAGATACGCGTATTCTAATAGAAGATACCGAGATTGGCATCAACCTAATTATATCTTATATAGTTATAGTTATAGACCGCGCCAATCGCAAGTATCGTGTATTTACTAGTTTACTAGTTGTAAAAGTTTCTATTAGCGAAGTATCTCGAGATAGAATAATCAATATAGGCGCAGAAGTGAACGTAATAAGTATAGTAACTACTAAAGCTTTTAGCCTTCCTATTAGCGGTTTTAATAATCCTAAGTAGCAAGCTATCAGAAACAACCTGACTACCGCCGATAGATATAATATTAGTCTTATCGGATAGATATATACTAGTATTCGTATTACGGATACTCCCTTCTCTTACGACGGTACGCTCTTTATAGTTTTATTAAGATATTTACGACCTATTATCCTTAGCCAGCCCTTCTCTTTGCGCTCCTCTCTACAGATTTATAATATTCCGGATAGCGCTATTCGATACGTTACGCGATCTGTTAATAGTAACAAGTTGGTCCGATAGGATACTAGGTTTACCGATTATAACTACGATATAGCAATTCGTCAGTTAAGAAGTACTAGAGTTAAAGAAGTAACTAATAAAGATAATAAGGTCTAAGAGCCTTAAGATTATTAAACTAGTTTAAGTAATAAGTCTTCCGACGACGAGGAGTTTGATACGGAAAACTAGTTCGCGGAATAATTAAACCTAGAGATTCTTCCGCGTTTGTTAGACTAGGTGCAATTGCGATAAGACGAGAGGATAAGGAGGAGCAGGTTCTACTAGAAGTTATTTTCGATATTTAGGACGCGCGGGACGCGCCGATTATTATATTATTAGTACGTATACCTAACTAGCGCGAGTTCATTCCCTTATATTATACAGATAAGGAGATCTTCAAGATAGAAATAAAGAAAGTAGCGGAGCGCGAGGAGTATTTATAGAAGAATTGGGGTTTAGTAGCTAACTTTGGATTGCGAAGGCTAGATTTTAACGGTAAATAACTCCTAGGGCTAGCCCCGGATATCATTCCTCTAACGAAGAAGTGCTAAGAAATTATAAAATTTTCGACTTAACCGTAACCGTAACTCGCAACGCTTTATAAAAAGAAAGTAGATAAGGTCTTGCCTGTTAATATTCCTCTTAAGAATAGAGAGACTCTAGGAGGTCTCGTTAACTAGCGCGAAGTTATAATACTCGAATAGATAAGTATAGAACTAGATTCTAATCTCGATATTTATTTGGAAAAGCGATACGCGACTTTCCCTCGAGGAACCCGATTAATAGAAGAGCGCTTTAAGGCTATACGTATTAACCTAGATCTAAGTCTAGAGGAGAGAGCTTTTATCAAGGAGATATTATATCGGCGGGAAGCTATATTAGCTTAGGACTTCTCTAAATACGGTAGGATTCAGCGCGAGGTTACTCCTCCTTAAGTTATCCGGATAGTAGATTACATACCTTAGTAAGTAAAGTTATTTGATATTCCGAAAGTATTAGAAGGAGTAGCTCGTCAGATTCTTAAGGAGCGTATCGATATAGGAAGGATCGAGCTATGCTGCGGACCGTATAGGAATCCTTAGTTCCTCGTCGTAAAGAAAGGTAATAGTATCGATAAGCTAAGTTACCGATTAATTAATAGCGTAACAAATTATAATAGAGTAATAATCCTAGATACTAATATTCCTCCGTCTATAGACGAGTTTGTAGATTCGTTTATAGGATATCTCTATATTTTATTAGCTAACCTTTTCTCAGGATATAATCAACTCGAACTTGCTAAAGAAAGTAGAGATATAATAGTATTCTAATACCCTTTCGGACTCTACCGTATAACAATATTGCCCTAGGGCGATACGAATTCGGTCGCTCAATTTTACAGAGTTATAAAGACAATTATTTGGTATTAGATTTATACAAGCGATATATATATCGACGATGTTCTTAACAAGTTAGAAAAGGATTACGGAGACGAGATAAGTAAGCTGCCTAGAGTTCGAAGGAATATTCTTAAGTATATTAGGAATCTTAATACTCTACTAGTAGATATTAAGCGCGTAAAGGCAATAGTTTCAGGTAAAAAGTTCGATATTTGTATAGAAGGACTTTATATTATTGGATACTAGTATAATAAGTATGGACGTCGCCTAGACGAGTTAAAGGTTATAGTAATTATAAACTAGGTAGAACCTAGGTTACTAAAATCGGCAAGAGTATTTATTAGTATCTATATATACTATCGCATCTAGATTCGAGATTTTGCGATAATTGCACAGCCGATCTTTTTCCTATTCAAGAAGGATGCAGACTTTGTTTAGGGTAATAGTTAGAGAAAAGTAATAACTCGACTACAGAATACCCTTACTAAAGCCCCGGCTTTAAAACCGATTCGGTATAACGAAGGATCAGGATAGTTAATTCTTTCTATCGATGTATTAACCAAGGGTTGGGGCGTAGAGCTCTTATAGGAGTATAAAGGAAAGCGCTATCTATATAGGTATACGAGTAGTATCTAGTTAGTTACTAAACGGAAGTATAATACTCTTAAGTTGGAGTATAGGGCGCTCTTGAATACACTTAAGAAGTTCAAGATTTACCTATAGGGTGCGTATTTTATTATCGAAACGGATACTCGGACCCTTATTTATTAGATTAATAGAATATTATCTAATATTGCTGGAGCACTTGTGACGAGATAGCTTACTTGGATAGTAATATAGAACGTTGAGATTCGATATATTAAAGGAAAGAAAAATGTAGTTACTAATAGACTATCTTGCCAATATAAGGATATTTCTATCGAGGATATTCCTCTTATTCCCGATTTCGATATTGACAATTTTATAGCCTCGGATCTTAGGGTAGTTACTTATTATAGTCCGCGGATCTATTCGCTTTCTAGTTCTAACGGATACTATACGACGGACCAATCAGAATCTTATAACTCCTTAGATAATAATCTAAACGAGAGTTCCAGCACAATATAGGATAGTAAGAGCGAACCTTTATTAGAAAAGCGTCGAAAGTAGTAAGGACTAGATAGTACTTATACTAACGAGTATTATATAATTGCGGATTACCTAATAACGCTAAAGAAACTACCGCTATACTCCTCTACCAAAGAGTACTGTACTATTAGGAAGAAGGTATTCAACTTTCTTATTCTATATTAATAATTATTCCGTCGAGGAGTACGAGGATTACTATATAGACGCGTTATTAATAATGCAACGGAGAGAGAAGAAATTATTAAACGTCTTTATAATAAGTATAGCTACAAGGGGCAAGAAGCAACTGCTAAACTAGTTAGATAGTAATACTTCTAGGAAGGTTATTATAGGGACGTCGCCGCATAGGTTAAAGGTTGTAAAACTTATTAGATAAACGATCAAAACAAAGTCAACAAGGGTCTAAATATAACAAAAATTCGTAGTAAGTTACTCGGTGCTCGGTAGTCAATTGACTATATAGGTATACCTAAACGAGAAGGTTTCGAGTATATTATTTATACTCGTAAAGAGCTTAGTAGCTAGAGTAAAGCTAAGGCTCTTTAAGGTTCTCTAAATATAAAGTAGATTGCTAACTTCATTTATAAGTATATTATTACTAGATAGGGAGTTCCTCTCGAGATCGGTATAGATAGTAGCCCTAAGAATAAACGCTTCGTTAATACTCTTCTTTACTTATTTAGTACTAGGAAGATTCAGATTTCTCTATATAACTCGTAGGCTCAAGGCGGAATTAAACGAACTTATCGGCCAATTATTATAGTATTACGCAAGATAACTAATAGTAGAAAGAAGTCCTGGGCATCTCTATTATATAGTATCCTATAGGCGGAGCGGACAACTATAAAACGGAGGATAGGAATAACGCTAGCTAGGATAATACTTAGTAAGGAACATGTCCTACCAATCGAGTTGAAGATAACCACGTGGCGTATACTAAACTAGAAGTCTATCAAAACAACGGAGGACCTTCTTGCGATACGGGCGAAACAACTTAATCTAAGAGAGGGAGATTTACGAGAAGCTACTACTAGGTAGTAACGTATACGTTAAGAAGTAATCGACTACTAGGAGGTATCTCGTACATCTTGTCGCCGCACTTTAAAGCTTAAGGTTAGTAACTTGGTACTACTATATAATACGAAACTAGTCTAGAGTTTTAGCAACAAGTTGGAATTTAGATAGCTTAGACTATACAAGATTTCGAAAGTTTATATAGATAGGGACACTAGACGCCGAATTAGAAGCTATAAACTATCTAAACTAGACGACACGATTGCATTTAGGAGTATACGCGTAGACCGTATTCGAGTATTTATTCTATAAGAAGAAGCTTTATCTAATTCTAGTATATCCGATAGTAACGACGATATTAACGTAGAAGTATTTGTTCGAATTTTAAACCTGGATAGCTTTAATTGATAAGAATATAATATCTTCTCCGATTACTTATCGGATAACTTAATAGTAGATAAGGTAGAATTAGACGTAGGTCTAATAGTTTAGATTACTCGTCTAGCTAGCTTTAATCCTAATATATATAAGGACTTTATCGATGTCCCTCCTAATATTAACCCGGAGTTTAACGTAGACCGATATTCTAACTTCGATTCTAATCAATATGCGATATTCACGCATCTCGAGATTGGAATTTGAGAAGGTAATTAATACGTTGAATTTTT
Organism: Venturia aucupariae; assembly: GCA_003693225.1. Lineage (NCBI taxonomy): Eukaryota > Fungi > Ascomycota > Dothideomycetes > Venturiales > Venturiaceae > Venturia > Venturia aucupariae. The sequence continues at coordinate 7,377 of QWZN01000293.1, read as the reverse complement.
ATATTAATTTTCTTTTATTAATTATTATTATTATTGATTTGGAATTTTATTGTTTTTCTAGTAAATTCTTTATTTTATTTTGTATATTTGAATTTTTGTAATTTGTTAATTATTTTGGGATTTGGATTATTATTATTAAGCGTTTAATTCTCCCGTCTTTAGATTCGACACGGTAGCAGAATGAGTCTATGGTTTTAGATAGATTAAGGGGAGACGGAGGATAGAAGAAGAGGAGTCTATAGTTTGTCTAAAAGAGAAAAACCTAGGTAGGGTATTAGTGGTTTCATTTGTTAAGTAAGATAATAATAGATAGATCTATAGTACGGCGCATCGAACCGGACAAGCAGGCCGCCTAGGTACTAGGTATTTTTTGAATCGATGTACCTCTAAATATTAAAGCAACCTCGACCACTTAGAGACTACTATAACGGTAGTACGGCGTATCGAACTAGACAAGTAGACCGCCCTAGTACTAGGTACTTTTTGAATTGAGGAGTCTCTAAATATCGAAGCAATCTCGACGACTTGGAGACTACTATTACGACTCTAGGGGCGGACCTGGGTGTTATTACCTTTACTACCTAGAGATTTACGCATCGCTTATATACTTGTAATTGCGCCGGAGCCGTATAGGCATTCTATATCATCCCGTAAATGAGAGTTAGTACTACTACTGCGTGCCGTGCGCTAGTCGGAGCCGTATAGGTATTCCCTATCGTCCCGCGAACGAGAGGCAGCCCCGCCGCCGCGTATCTAGAGATTTACTTTCTTAGTAGGACTACTATATTATATTCACTTCCTTAGCTTCTACTATAACCGCGGTACCGTATAACTGCGGTAAGGTTTCTAGTTCCTCCTCTAGAGAGGTCGACCTATATAGACAACTACGTATCCCCTAGAAGTAGTCTAACAAAAAGACGAGTATTCTCTATACCTCTAGAGTTCCTAGTTCCTCCTCTAGAGAGGTCGACCTATATAGATAACTATATATCCCCTGGAAATGGTCTGACAAAAAAACGAGTATTCTCTATACCTCTAGAGTTCCTAGTTCCTCCTCTAGAGAGGTCGACCCATATAGATAACCACGTATACCTTGGAAATGGTCCGATAGATATCCTACCCTAAGCCATTATTAGATAGCGTAGTAAGCTATTATCAGATAGCGTATATAGGCCGAGTTAGAAGTATCTTCTATATACTCAAATTATGCCGAAATATTGCGACGAAAAGTTCCGTATAGCGGATTCCCGGCGGCGAAATTTTGATAAAACGGACTTAGATGACTCTAGGGGCTAGCCCCGGATATTAACGCGACTAGATCTATCTACTAAAATATTATTAAAGACAGCACTAACGTTAATAAGATAAGGAAGAAGATTACGATATAAGCTTTCGATATTTTATATTTTATTCTTTTCGATTATTGTTTTATAGATTGTTTTTTTTGTATTTATATATTTAATTATAGTATTTGCATTTCCTATTATATTTGTATTAACTACTATCTACAATATTATAGGGAACTATATTAATACTATTAACAGGCTAGGACTAGAAACATAGTAAGGATATCTATTTAAGTAGGAGGATTCTTTCTTTCCTTCTTCTCTTTTACTTTTTATATCTTTCTTTTCTTATAACCTCAACTATAAATATAAACGAAACCAAAACTATACGAATATAAGCTACCTAAGGTACTTATTATAGGACCTAAAACTCGAAGCTAGAAAGACGATAACGGCGGACCCGATAAGTCTATAACGAGCGACTCCGAAACTATACTAGTTAATAATAACACCGCTCTTACAATCACGGGTAGAGTAACTACTATAGATAAGAAGGATAATACTATAAGCTTTCTAGAGTCGGAACAGTTTAAGTCGATTAAGTAGAGCGCCGAGAAATAGAGTTAAGTACTAGATATTATAGAACTAGGAGAGTATATTACTTATCTTAATAGTATTTGTCAGGAGATTGAGGCGCGATTGAATCAAAATTAGATAGTCTCAATACTCTTTATTAACTATTTAAAGTAGAGTAAGGATAGAGAGTATAAACTGCTTATCCCTACCGCTAGGTCCGTTATAGAAGTACTCGAAACCGATTTATCTATTATTAATATATACGCGACCTAAGACGTGAAAACCCGAAATTAGATAAGGGCTACGTGCAAGGAGATTCGCAGCTTAACGCGAGCAGAAGATATTAAGGGAGTAGGTAAATATTTTATTAAATAGGATAGCGGAATCCTTAGTAGTCTCCTTAATAATAAGTAGTCTTCTCTCTTTGTTAATAGGAGGGATAGTATAATGCTATAGACTACTAAGTTCTAACTTAGCCGCAACTTACTTATTAGACTTCGATTATACCTTAAGCTAGTTATCGAGCTTCTAATTCAAACCGTACTTGAGATACTTAGCGCAGTAATCTACTATCGTCTATTAATAATTATATAATCCTAAAACTTATTAAGACTATAGTAGTCTAATATAGCAGGTCTAGTTAGTATTATTAGTATCGAGAAGAGCGAAGAGATTAAGCGAGTAGCTTATAATAAGTATTCTAAGGACGTCAACTAGGATAACTTTGGTAGAGTCTATTATCCGAGGTATTTATTACTAATTACTACAATCCAACTTTAGTAGTATCTTGCACGTCCGAAGGAGATCGGATAGTATAATAACGATCCTTTCCGCGAATATTCTCAAGCGACTTCTATTATAAGTTAATAGCTATTAGATCTAGCGCTTTCATCTCCCTTATCTAACGTAGGATCGGCTCACGGTACGCAACTCAATGCCCTCGAAGAAGTAATAAAGGCCCTCGACTAGTAGAATAAGGAGGAGTTTAGAGAAGATAATAATACGTCTCGTATTACTCGATCTAAAGGCAAGAGTAGGCAAAAGTCTCCCGAGGAGTATAATGAAGATAATATAGTTATAGATAAAGAGGAGGACGTCAAAGATACTAGGCTTACTAAAGACACTTGTACTTGTAGTACTACAGCTAATAAGGTTCGTCTAAGTATCCTTCTAAAGAAACCTGCGGTTAGTTAGATACGTATTGGCGATATTAGATATATAGACCTCGGTAAGAAGGTTAAGATAGTAACAATTAAGCGCTCGATACTAGATAACTTTTAGAAGTTTACAAAGATAGTTGTTGCCGTCAAAGATAAGATGTACTAGAACCATTTACGATATATAATAGGCTAGGCGGCACTTCAGACACGAGAAGGTAAGATATTAGTTCTTACTAAGCGGCTGGTAGAATAGGCAACCTATGCGAATCTAGTTACGTTTATAACTTCACGCGACAAGTTTAAGTAGTTCCGTATAGGTAACCGACCGTCTGTTTATTCTAACTATATTAGTGTCTACGCTTACAAGCTAATTAATATTGATGTTTTCGAGAAGAATACTATAAGTCCTAAGGAGTACGAAACCTTTCGTAATTAAATCTAGACAAAGAGCGACCTTAAAGACTAGGACCGCGATAGTAGTATCCTAAACGAGACTACTTTCAAGTACTAGACGAAGGAGGAGGCTTTATTTGATAGGAAGATTAATAGTATTAAGTACTTTAAGAATATTCCCGATAACTTGTAATAGACAGGTTAGTTCTAGACTATTAAGGATATTGCTAAGATCGAGTTAGCGTACTATATTTGGCATTTGCGTAAGGTTAATCGGAAGAATAATCTAGGATAGAACCAAACTATATACTATAGTATTACCCAGTAGGCTATGCGCCAATCTATTAGATACTAGGCTCGATATATTACGCTTCGTCTAGATCGTCGATTCTAGCTGATCTCTTACCCTTACTACGCCAAGACGACTAGAAAAGGTAATAATATTGCGTTCCGCTATATCGATATCAATATTAAGGATACTATCGAATCAAATAAAGGTACGAACTAGATTTAGGGTAGCCTGACTATGTTTAGAGAGACCGCTAATAACTATACCTAGTACGTTCCAACAATATATAAGATGGATAACTTAGTTGTATAGTAGGATATAAACAAGCTAGCCGGAGTCCCTCTTGGTAATAGTTATATTACAAAGATTCTTCTAAAGATGTAGGATAGGACTTATACGAAGCGATTTAGAGTAGACTTTCAGCCTTAGATTGTAGCCGACTATACTATCCGTATCACCTATCCGTTGAACTTCTATAGATTAGTAGGAAAGGTAGATAGTATTCGTCTAACCATATTGCTCTAGTACTACGGCATTGAGGTAGATTATACGATACTTGAGATTCCTAAAGGCGGTACCTAGGAGGAGCTTACTAAGGCGTATCGCGATCTCTAGGTTGGACCTACGTCTCTTTCTAGTTACTCCGTCAACTATAGTAAGTTGCTATATCCTTTTCCTTCGCATATTACCCTATATTCAGTCGAGCCAATTATATAAGCACTAATTAGTCGTCTTTAATAGGATAACTACGATGTTATTAAGCAAGTTAAGAGAGTTATTAAGGATAAGCGCTATTTCAAGAATATTATTAATAGATAGGAGACCGAGATCACGAACTTGATTACTAACAAGTTTGCCGTATTTGTTAAGTAGGAGATATATTACTTCGGCGAGACAAGTTTCTTTATATATCACTTCCGCGAAGGCGGACTAGTTACTAAACTAGATTAGTACTTTATAATAGAATAGAATGAACGCGATCTCGACGATATACTTAAAGATATTAATAGCGATAGTAACAATAAGGTAGAAGGTTAGGATAATAGTAAAGGTCTATCTGGTACGGTAGCGGGCCCTAGTACTTAAGGTTAATACTTTTTCTTTTGTCAATAGCGATAAGTTTTTCTTTTATTAGTAGCGATAACTAGTCTTGTTGTATTAAGGGACAATACAACTATAAAAGGGGGTGAGAATGTAGTAGGGACATGCTATTATAGGGCTAGTATATAAGGGACGGATTCAGTTCCTATCTGATATTCAACAAGTAAGAACCAACTAACTAATAATATATACTTATACTTTTTGTACGATAGTCTTTTGAGTAGTATATTTGAGACCTTTTATCTTATCTTTATCTATATATTTGCTTCTATCTAATCTTACCTCTACTCTATTATTCCATCTGATTATGAGATCCTATTGACGGCGGATAATAATATCTAGCTTTTACCTTACCGACGCTCTTCCTACTACAACGTACTAACCGCGTAGGTAAAATACGGTCTAAACCTATACTCTTCTTACTTATCTTCTATTTTATTATTACTAGACTTCTCCTTAGACTCTAGGGGGGCAAGGGGAGGCTGGTTATTTTATAAGATAGTTAGTACCTATATTACGCAAGCAACTCGTAGGATACGTACGATAGAGCGGTAGGAGTTAACTATATACTCTATAGAAGCTCGAAGGCTACTTACTTCCTTAAGTATTACGATACCGACGTAGAGTATACTCTTTAGCTTCGAGGTACCTCCGAAGCGCTCGGCCTTCTACTTAGTAGCTCGTATCTACTTGTTAGCGTTAGCGAGGCGTAGGGTAAGCTTAGCTAGAACGTCTTAGTCTCCTAGGGCTAGGAATTCCGCGCGAATGTTATTAATAGGCTGGATATATTTAGCGGGAATCTAAATACGTTTAGTATACGCAACTATTACGTAGAACTATCGAGTACTTATATTATTGCAGGGCTTTCGAATATAAGAGTAATAAGAGTACTTCTTAGTATTACTCTTATTCCAATTTGTACGCAGCGCCTTACTACCTTTAAGTAGGTACTAAGCATAGTGTATATAGTAGCGCTAGCTAAGAATATCTAGGGCTCTAAGGGAACGTTAGGGTAGGGGTGTCGTCGGCGCGGCCTTAGAGACTCGCTTAGGAGGCATAGTAGAGTCGTAGGTTATAAGTAGGGAAGTTGTTAATATAGGTAAGGAGCTAGTAGTTTACTAGCTTTTTATTCTAGGAATTCTTCTATAAGATTCTATAGAGGCGCGTGCGCGGTACGCATATTATTATATTACGTTGCGTAGTATTTACTTTGGGGTTACAATAGATCCTAGGATTTAAAAAATCCTAGGAAATTTTAGAGTTTTAGTTTTCCCTAGAATTTACAGCCAAGGGTCTAGACAACGCACGTGCGTACTAGTCTACCTATATACTGTTTATAGTCGCCTCGAGTGCGAGGACGCCCTCCTAGGAAAGAAGGTAATTATAATAAGGTTTAGGATAATTCCTTAAAGGAAGAAGATTAGGAATAGGTTAGGTAATTATTAATTATATAACCTATATATATAGGTCGCCGGTTCCTTGTAGAAGAGGAACAGGTAGAGATTATCTTTGATATAAATCTATTCTCATACTTCTTTATAATTCTTACAATAGTAGACTACTATCTTAATTATAATCAACTACTTAATAAAGTAAAACTAAGAAGATCTAGCCTTAGAATAAAAAAGATCTTGTCTATTCTAAAGTTTTAATACTATCTTTTCTTTCGAAGGCGGGTAATATATAACTAACTATTTCTATCTTAAGAAACTATAAACTTTTTCCTCTTACTTTAGAAAATAAGTATATAAACTATAAGTATATTCTATAAAGCTAGTAGACGGTAAAAGGTATTATAGTATCTATATAAACGGCTAGAAGACGCGTATAATATAGATAAGACTAGAGTTATACTAGATATACTTAGCTTAGTAATAGTCTTGATTTTGGTAAGGATAATTAGTCTAGTAGTAGTAGAGGTACAAGTATCAAGTATACTATAGTAGCTACTATTACCTTAAATATCGCAATTACCCACCGTCTTATTATCGCTCTCTATATTGGGTTCTATAGTATTGAAGTCTTTAAGCTAGGTATTAGCTATAAACTTTTAAAAATATTTAGTAGTAGATGGTTACCTTATATAGCTTTAGACTTCAATGCTAAATAATTTAGAAACTATATTCGAACTCTAATAATAATATATATTAATCAAAACTTATAGTAATCTTAAGCTAGTTTCAATTAATTATACTATAAGTATTAACTTAATCTTATAACTCTCTAATATTATAATCTTGAACGACAAAGAGTATAAATCTAAAGTCGAGCCCTCTATAGTAGTATTAACTTTGTTATACTTTAGTAGATACTATTCTTTATAAACTTTTGTCAAAATCGTATAGGTAGAGGTAAAAGCTATACTAAAGTTGGAATAGCAAAGCCAAAGTTACATACATCGGAAAAGGTATATTAGGAATAATCTAGGAATAATCTAGCAGTGCTAGGAATAGTAGGAATAGTAGGAATAAACTAGGAGTTATAGAATTCAACTAGGAATAAACTAGGAGTAGTAGAAGTAGTAGAAGTAGTAGAAGTAGTAGAAGTAGTAGAAGTAGTAGAAGTAGTAGAA
>QWZN01000292.1:0-24983 GCA_003693225.1 Venturia aucupariae | reverse complement strand
GTACTACTTGCCTTATTGTTCTAATACTTCCTTCTATAGCTAGAGCCTTACCAAGGTCTATATAAGAGATTAAGATAGTACTACTTATTTATTAATACCTTTATATAAATAATAGGTAATATCGATCTAGGTCTAACGTAGATCGAAGAACTCGTAGTAAAAATATTATTTTAATTGAGTTAGGAACTATTGTGCGGCTCTTTAAGGTATATAGGGCTCGAGAGAGGATTTAGTAAAGAGCTTGATTCTATAGCTAATAATAGTAAGGGCCGGTTCCTAAAACCCTTAGCTATAGGCTTAGGCACGCCGAGTAATTTCGGACTAAAGGGTAGAGAGGTAGTCTTCTAGTAAGGCTACTTTATATTTAGTACGCTATTAGCGTAACTTTGTAAACGCCTCCCTTATAACCTTAGAGCGGGCGAAAGTATTACTAGCGTTATCGGGGTAGTACTAGGATATATCGGGGGAAGTCGAGGAGGTAATTACTAGTATAAGAATATTATTTATCTATTCTACTAGCTAGGTATTATCGAGGAGGATATCCCTTTTATAGGTTAGGTATAGGAAGATAATATAGACGTTAAAACTATAGCTACCTAAAGTAGTACCGTAGCCGAACTGAAAGTACTTATAATCTTATATCTTAAGTCCGTTAAACGTAGCCTTTGAATCTTCTTTCTAGGTTGAAAAGAAGGAAGGGGTATAGACGACCGTTATACTACCCTTTAGCCCTACTAGAGATAGGAGACGGGCTATAAAACTATCGATATTATATAAGAATTTATATTAGAGAAGGCGATCGTCTAGTATACTAGGTTAATCTACTTTAATATTGTAGCGTAGGAGGTCGCTAAGATAAAAATCAACCCTTTTATCGGACGGATTGTCTCGTTTATAGATAAGGTTTACCTAAAGAGGGGCTTCTAGTACTACTACCGCGGACGAGGTAAGGAGCTTAGGTATACTATAGGGTACGTAAGGTATAGTAGAGATTGTACGATTAATCTCGCGGGTATATTCGCTAAGAGGTATACCGGGTAGGTAGGGACGAGGGCGGTCTATAGGATTATTAGTACGGAGGTTATTATTAGAGGCTAAAGAGGGTTACGGAGAGAGCTTCTAAAGGTTATACTATAGGTATATATACTATAGCGATATCTTGCTTATATTAGTTCGAGTATAATTAAAATAATAGTTTCGTTATAAGTTGGATCGAGGCGTGGATCTTCTATCCGAACTAGTTCTAGTTAGGGTATCGCTTCTACTTTAAGAGAACCTTCCTATCTACTAGCCTCTTAGGGCGTAGAAAGACGCGGGTCGAGGTTATATTCCTAACGCTTATAGGCGTAATTAGGGTTCGTTTTAGTAGAGTAATCTCTAGTTGGGGATATAGGAGGTAAGTAACCGCGGCGGGCTATAGATAGCGTAGGCGGAGATTATAGTTAGGGTAGTTCTCTACCTAGAAGTAGAGGAAGGCCGTTCGGGGTTAGGGTAGATTCGGGGTCGAGCGGAGGTTAGGGAGTTAGGTCGAGACTATTAGGATTAGGCGGGTCCCGAATAGGACTTTCGAGGACTAGCGCCTTCTAGGACGAGGGTAGTACTAGGCCTTAGTAGTCTTAGAGTAGGGGTATAGACTTATTAAACGTAGGTTCTACGTAGACGTCGTATAAGGGTTCTACTATAGTAGGTTCAAGATTTATTCGATTGTTTTACGGGGTAGCGGTTTAGACGGGAGTCGATAGGATTAGATCGACCGCGGGGTAGGACTAACTATTAGCTAGTACTCTATAATAAGCTAAAGATTTAAGGCGGTACTTAGGTATTAGGGCTAGAGGAATAGTAGAAGGACTTTTAATAGTAGAGGTCCCTCTAAGGGCGGGATCGGCGCGGGATTACAATAATATAGTAAGTTGCCTTATACTATCTACTAGTACCGCTATTATAGGATCGACTACGTCTTCCGGCTAGTAGGTAAGGGATCTAAGGCGGCGTTCGCTAGTTAGTACCGGAGGAAGGAGTAGAGGCCTATTCTTATAGAGGGCCTCTCTAAGAGTAACGGCCGTCCCTAATTATAAGGCTATAGCGAGATTCCCGATACTTTCGCTTAGTATACTAGTAGAGGCGTCGATTAGTACTTACTATTCCTTTTTCTATTTTCGACTCGCGGCTCTAGTAAGAGTATTATAGTACTTCTTCTCTTCTTTCTTTTCTAGTTTAAGCCGCGTCTTAGAGTTAGGAGATAATAATAGCGCCTAGTTCTTTATTTAATATTTTCGTTACCTCGAGCGTAGGGAAAGTAGTCCTTAATTAGGGTCTACGGGAGGTCGCCTAGTTCTCGCTATTAGAGGTAAAAAGAAAGGCAAAATAGGTAAGGGGAACGATAGTAATAGGAGATACTACGAAGGCTCCCGTAGTAGTTAAGATTTCTATATCTTATTAATATTATATATTTGCGCCTATCTAGAGTAGCCGTTTAGAAGTAGGGTTTTAATATATATAAGGCGGAAGGTATCTTTAGTTAATAAGAACCGCTCGTTCGCCTAGAATAGAGTATATAATAAGATATTTATAGGCGCCTAATTAGAACTTAGTATTAGAGTATAGGAGGGAATAGTACTACGTAATAAGTACTAGATAAAGGGCTATTAGAAGATATAAAGGAGTCTCCTAAGCATCTTTTAAGCAACTTTACTAGGAGGGATATTAGCGGGTAATACCTAGATATTTTATACTATTAGCCCGGTTCGGGCGTAGATATATAGTTATTATAGAATATAAAGGAGTCTCTCTAGTATCTTCTAAGTAGCTCGACGGGTAGTACTCTAGGCGAGTAAGGCATAGAGTATTTAGTATAGTAGCGTAGGTAGAACCGTAAGAATTTAAAAGAATAGAGAGTCGATACTTTACTCCTTTTAATAAGGGATTAGTTAATTATAGAATCGGTATTACCTACTATAATTAAATCGGGCATTTTCTTAAAAATATAATAGACCCCGACTTCAACCTACTATTATACTAGTATAATAAGCTATTTCGCTAATTTAATATCCTATTACGCTAATTCAATATCCTACTCCGCTAATATAATATCCTATTCTACTAAATTAATACTCTATTCCGCCGATTCGATATCGTATTCCGTCAATTCGATTTTGCTAGTTCGCTAATTTAATATATAATTCCCCTAAGTTTACCGTCTAGTTCCTTTTAATAGTAGAGAATAATCCTATAAAACTTAAAGAACTAAGAGCTCTACTATTAGAATAGTACGAATAAGGCCGTTTGAAACGCCTAAATTTATAGGATAGCGTCCTATAGCTAAGCCTTCGAACTAGTTAAAGATAAGAGTATATTAAACTACGCGCTAATAGCGATAAAATCTTTCTTATTAAGGTATCGGAATTTTTTTGATTGACTATCAGGAAGAGTAATTAGTATATATAAGATTTCTAGAAAAATATATATAGTTCTTCTAGTAGTCGAGGTTGGAGGTGAAGCCGAGGGGGGTATAGCTATAGGTACGCCGCTAGGGGTAGAGGTAGTAATCTTCGGTTTCTTAGTAGATAGGTTAGGGTCGGCGCCGCTAGCTAAACGTTTACGTTATAAAGACGCCGGGGATTTAGATACGATATAATATAGAATCTCTATAGACGGCGAGGAATATACGTCTTTCTAGGGTATAGAGGTCTTCGCCTTACTATTCGTCTTAGGGGACGCCGCGTTTACGGAAGTTTAGGCTATCTTTAGTATCTTTAGGATCTTTAGCGTCTTTAACGTCTTTAGCGTCTTTAAGGTCTTTAGCGTCTTTAAGGTCTTTAGCGTCTTAGGTAACTTAGGCGTTCTAGGTATCTTAGCTTTCTTAGACGTAGAGGCGGCCGTAGGCTCCTTCTCGTTATTATCGTCTTCTTAAGTATCGTCTCGCTACTCTAACTAGGTCGATAAGAGTTCGTTTTCTATAAAGGCCTATATAAATTTACCCTCCCCTTCTTTTAGCGGTATATACTAGATTTTGCCTAGGCTACTACAGAAACTAAAGAGAAGATAGTAAATATCCTAGGATTTAATTAGATCGAACTCGTCCGGAATAAACCACTTTAGCTAATTCTAATACTTGCTAACGAGAGTAGTAGTAGTAGTAGTATAATCGGATTTAGGTACTTCTTCGTTATTAGCCTTTTATTAGACTCTCTTAAGAAGGCGCTCTAGGCGTTTATTCTCTTCCTAAGGGCGACGGGTTGCGGGAGAGAACGATAAAATATAGCGAAGGCTATTACCGAAGCTAGTAGCTTTATTATTATAGTAGAGGTTACTTATAGTTTTTTTAAAGTAACTAGTAGTATCTTCCTTAGACTTACTAGGGTTAGGAACCGCTTTCACGGTCTTAAAGAAGAGTTTAGCGTCTAGGTTTACTTTAAGGTCGGGTAGGCAAAGATTGAAAGTTCGGTTATAGACCTATATATCGTAGGTACGTATAATAAAGTAGTAGTAGACGTAAATATTATATATCTACCTAATATAGAAGTACCGGCCAATTACTTATATATCTTAGGATATATTAGTAGGGGCGTCTACTATAAATATTATATAAGCGCTACTAGTATATAGATTAAGGCTAGTACCGCTAACGTTATAGATATATAGAAGGAACTATAGATAGTAATAGTCGATCTTCGTACTATTAAATCGGTCTATAAGTACGTCGCGATTAGTACGGTTTAGTTTCGACGAGAAAGAGGAGAAGAAGAGGTAATATATAGTAAGAAGGTAGTAGACTATACGCTAGGTAGTCGGGAAAGTAGTCTAGATAGAAGCCTTTTCTCCTCTACGAATATAATCGAGGGTCTAGCTAAGGAGGTTATAGAAGCGTAGGGAAGTTAAGATATACTTTCTTAAGAGTAGTAAACCCGTATCGATATTATAGGGGGAGGTAGCTTGTAGGAGTTTCGGGATCAAGGTAATACCAATAGGAGCGCCGTTAGGATTAGCGATACCGGTTAGGTAAGGTATTAGACTAGTATTATTACGGGTATAAGAGAGTATTTTAAATATAACCTACTACTTAACGGGCTAGTTTAAACTATAGGGAGTAGTTTTCTCTAGCTTATCGAAGAGGAGGGTACCCTCGAGTTCTTAAAACGACTATTCTTCCTTATACTTATACTATAGCTTCTCTATAAAGGAGTCGTTCGCTATAATAAGTTAGTAGTAGGTCTAGAATAAGAACGTAGGGGTTAAGAGGGATACGTATTAGGGGATATAAGGGAGTCTCCCTCGTATCCCTCTATATAATAGAAGAGATAGGAGTTGGAGATACTTATAGAGGTAGGTTAATAGTTATAGGGTATTATCTAGTACCGGATAACCTTCCTACTACCTCTCGAATTTGTTAGCTACTTCTTTTACGAGACTAGTTTACCAACCTTTATACTACCTCTATTGGGTACGTATTAAGAAACTTGCCCTATTAATATTTAAACGGGTTAGTATAACCGCGTCGAAAGGGGTATAGGGGTCGTTTTTAGGTATTCTAACAAGAAGGGGGGGGGTAAGTAGTAGCTATAGTATATATCCTATAGGTAGTACTATTAATACCTATAGCGCCTTGTTTGATACTAGGTCTATCTACTCTATCGAGTAGTATTCGAATCCTATTATAGGCGTCGTAAGTAAGGAGGTCCTATATAGTTTACTATAGAGGTACAAATCTAGCTTCCTTAGTCGACCGTATATACTTGGGCAGTTTCGTCGTAATAGAGTAGGCGGTATAGTAGGGACATGCTATTATAGGGCTAGTATATAAGGGACGGACTTAGTATCTATCTAATATTTAAGAACCAACCAATAATATATATTTATACTACCTTTTATACTATAGTCTTTTAAGTAGTATATTTGAGACCTTTTATCTTATCTTTATCTATATATTTACTTCTATCTAATCTTACCTCTACTCTATTATTCTATCTGATTATAAGATCCTATTAACGGCGGATAATAATATCTAGCTTTTACCTTACCGACGCTCTTCCTACTATATTTTTAGTAATCTCCGTAGGGAATTTATACTATATATCGAACTATAGGTTCTTTATATTAGTTAGTATATATAGTAAGGAGGAAGTTATTTTAGTAACGTATCTTCTTTTACTATATTTACTTATTCTTCCAAGTACCTTACTAAGAGATATCTATATTACTAATTTATAGATATCTATATACGATAATAGCGATAATAATAGAACCCGATCTCCGGATAACCTTTAGAGACCTAAGATTAGTACTACAACTCTAAACGAGGATACCTATCCTTTAGAGAAGACGAAAATAGACTTTACTTACGAAGCTTATAACAATTGAAAGAAAACCTCGGTATACGAAGCGATCGCGAGTTCGTACTAACTATACTAAACGACGATACCTATATACGGGACGATACTTTAAGTATCTATATACTCCGAAACTAACGATATTGAAAACGGAACGACTTGATAAGTAGCTATATACTTAAGAACTAAAAGAAATTGATAAAAATAAGTATATATATACCCCTAAACTAATAACGATAGATAAACTAGAATACCGAGGTAGTAAATATATAGTATTTAGCTATATATAGTATGCTCTTATTACTATCCTATTAGAACTTCTAATTCTTTAATAACTAATTTTAAGATTACTATAACGATATTATATTACCTATTACAACGATACCTACAACAACCCTTACGAAGTAATAGACGAACCTAGCCTATCTAGAATTTAGAACATACGTAAAAACAACCCTAATATCGACGAAAGCGATAATAGTACCGCGCTAGAGGATACTCCTAATATCGCCTCTAGTAAGGTAGACTTATCTAATAGAATCGATACCGGTAAGAAGCCTACTTCTAGCCGAGTAGCTAATAAGAAAGATAGTAGTTCTAGTACTAAGTAGTATATTATATTGGAGTATATATAGTTTAGCTATAAGGATATCCTTATAATAATAAATAGTACTAAGACTAATATAGGACGAGTCTAATATAACCCTAAGAACTTAATCCTCTCTTATAGATATATCTTTAGTAGGAAGAATACGTCTACTTTCCTTATCCGATTAGAGGAGTAGTACGAAGTATTCGAGATTAAAAAGGATATTTAGAAATATCAAGGCCTAATAATTAACTATTATACTAATATCTATAAGGATATTCGAGCCCTTAATAGATAGGAGAAGTACGACTAGGACTTACTTAAGACCTTATTTAAAGAGGAGTATATTACTTAGGATAAACGCTAGAAGAAGGAGACTCTCGCTTATCTCGTAGAGATTACTCGTAAAAGTAAGAAGGGTATCCTTAAACCTAAGGGCTTCCTTAAGGAGTTCAAAGTCTACTAGCCTACTATATACGAGAACGGCGATACTATAAAGGCTTCCTATATTAGGGCCTTTATATATAGTCTTCCTATAGATATTAAGTAGTAAGTTAACTTGAAGTACCTAATAAAGTCTACTTCTAGCCGTACTTACGAAAATATTAAAGAAATTATTAAGGAAGTAGAGCGTATTATTAACGGTAAAGAGGATATAGAGATATTTACTAGTTCCGCTAATAATAAGGTCCTAGAGCGTATTACTAACAAATCTATTATAAAAAGAAATAAAAATCTTATAAGTAGTAAGACTCCCCTTTCTACTAGTTCTAGACTTAACTAGGCGCTACTAGAAGCCTTTAAGAATATATATATTAGTAGTATTAGTAGAGAAGCCGCTTATAATACTTTATATTACTTATATAATCCTATCTTTATAAAGACTCGTTTGAGCGGTATATAGTATACCTTAGCTACTAATTACGTTTAGAAGAACTTCAAGTCTTCTCTATTAGTAGTAACTTACTATTCTTCTAATATAACTACGAGTAACCTATCTACCTTCAACTAATCTAGAACTCGTTAGTTAGCGCCTCCTAATATATAAAGGACCGGTAATATAAGTTAGCCTATACTAGTAAGAGCTACGAATCCTACAATAATACTATTAACTTTGAACCCTAGTACTAGAGTATTACCTATAGAACGTATTTACCTAGGATATAGCAAGTCTAGTAAGATAGTATTTCAACTTAACGGTTACTTAGGGGACTTCCTTAAGGCTAGTATTATATACTACAAACGTAACGGTGAAACTTCTTAGGAGCGCGGTTTGTATTAGGGTAGTATAAAGAATCCTAGAGACAAGATTAGAGGTCTTATACCATATACTATTAAGCGATAGTCTAATTAGATTATAAGGATATATAAAGATCGTAAACTTAAAAGCGGGAATAGTATTTCTACTATCTAAGTTAGTAGTCTCTATAATAGTAGAGACGCGTATAAGAGCAAGTTCATTAATATAGATAACTAGGAAGTTAACGAGATAGGAGGATTAGTAATAAAGTATAACGAGTCTATATATATTTCTACCGCTAGTAGGCCTAGGAATATTAATAAGGCTCCTACTAAGGTTACTATAAACCTCCCTAGCAAGGCCTCTTCGAAAGTTATAAAGCTAGCTATTATAAAGCTAGTAACAAAATCAACTAGAGTTAAGTATACTATTCTAGGACGATTTTAGGAAATAATCGATAACGGAACCGGCGGTCCTATTTAGACTAAGGCTAAAGATTAGTCAATAGTAGAAGTTAGTAATAACGAAACTATATAAGAAACCTAGTCGAGAAAGGTTAGAAATAACAATCCGACTTTTAAGTAACTAATTGTAGCAGTTCCGAAACGAGATATAGAACTTAAAGTTATTTCACGAGTTATATTAAATAGCGATTATATATTTACTTTCTAGGAGCTTCTTATACTTATACCTTATCTAAATAACTTTATATTCAAACGACTTCCTAATAATATAGTATAGATAATCGAGCCTACTATAAAAGCTACGAAAGTATTAAAGGTAGAAAAGAAAGCGGTAAAGTTATAAAAATAGTTTAAGAAGAGAGCCTAGGGTTCTCCTCGCAATATTAATAGTATAACTATTTCTAACTCTATAGATACGCGTATTCTAATAGAAGATACTAAGATTGGGATCAACCTAATTATATTTTATATAGTTATAGTTATAGACCGCGCCAATCGCAAGTATCGTATATTTACTAGTTTACTAGTTATAAAAGTCTCTGTTGGCGAAGTATCTCGAGACGGAATAATCGATATAGGCGTAGAAGTAAACGTAATAAGTATAGTAACTACCAAAGCTTTCGGCCTTCCTATTAGTAGTTTTGATAATCCTAAGTAGTAAGCTATTAGAAACAACCTAACTACCGCTAATAGATATAATATTGGTCTTATCGGATAGATATATACTAGTATTCGTATTGCGGATACTCCCTTCTCTTACAACGGCACGCTCTTTATAGTTTTATTAAGATATTTACGACCTATTATTCTAGGCTAGCCCTTCTCTTTGCGCTCCTCTCTATAGATTTATAATATTCTAGATAGTACTATTCGATGCGTTACGCGATCTATTAATAGTAACGAGTTAGTTCGATAAGATACTAGGTTTACCGATTATAACTACGATATAGCAATTCGTTAGTCAAGAAGTACTAGGGTTAAAGAAGTAACTAATAAAGATAATAAGGTCTAGGAGCCTTAAGATTATCAAACTAGTTTAAGTAATAAGTCCTCCGACGACGAGGAGTTCGATACGGAAAACTAGTTTATAGAATAATTAAACCTAGAGATTCTTCCGCGTTTATTAGACTAGGTGCAATTGCGATAAGGCGAGAGGATAAGAAGGAGTAGGTTCTACCGGAAGTTATTTTCAATATTTAGGACGCGCCGGAAGCGCCGATTATCGTATTATTAGTACGCGTACTAGACTAGCGCGAGTTTATTCCCT
Organism: Venturia aucupariae; assembly: GCA_003693225.1. Classification (NCBI taxonomy): domain Eukaryota; kingdom Fungi; phylum Ascomycota; class Dothideomycetes; order Venturiales; family Venturiaceae; genus Venturia; species Venturia aucupariae. Next base: position 15,097 of record QWZN01000292.1, on the reverse strand, counting down.
TATATTATATAGATAAGGAGATCTTCAAGATAGAAATAAAGAAAGTAGTAGAGCGCGAGGAGTATTTATAGAAGAATCGGGGTTTAGTAGCTAACTTTAGGTTGCGAAGATTGGATTTTAACGGTAAACGACTCCTAGGGCTAGCCCCGGATATTAATCCTCTAACGAAGAAGTACTAAGAAATTATAAAATTTTCGACTTAACCGTAACTACAACTCGCAACGCTTTATAAAAAGAAAGTAGATAAGGTCTTACCTATTAATATTCCTCTTAAGAATAGAGAGACTCTAGGAGGTCTTATTAACTAGCGCGAAGTTATAATACTCGAATAGATAGGTATAGAACTAGATTCTAATCTCGATATTTATTTAGAAAAGCGATACGCGACTTTCCCTTGAGGAACCCGATTGATAGAAGAACGCTTTAAGGCTATACGTATTAATCTAGATCTAAGTCTAGAGGAGAGAGCTTTTATTAAGGAGATATTATATTGGCGGAAGCCTATATTAGCTTAGGACTTCTCTAAATACGGTAGGATTCGACGCGAAGTTACTCCTCCTTAAGTTATCCGGATAGTAGATTATATACCTTAGTAGGTAAAGTTATTCAATATTCCGAAAGTATTAGAAGGAGTAGCACGTTAGATTCTTAAAGAGCGTATCGATACAAGAAGGATCGAGCTATACTATAGACCGTATAGGAATCCTTAGTTCCTCGTTGTAAAGAAAGGTAATAGTATCGATAAACCGAGTTACTAATTGATTAATAGCGCAACAAATTATAATAGAGTAATAATCCGAGATACTAATATTCCTCCGTCTATAGACGAGTTTGTAGATTCGTTTATAGAATATCCCTATATTTTATTAGCTAACCTTTTCTTAGGATATAATCAACTCGAACTTGCTAAAGAAAGTAGAGATATAATAGTATTCTAATACCCTTTTAGACTCTATCGTATAATAATATTACCTTAGGGCGCTATAAATTCGGTCGCTTAATTTTATAGAGTTATAAAGACAATTATTCGGTATTAGATTTATATAAGTAATATATACGTCGACGATATTCTTAATAAGCTAGAAAAGGATTACGGAGACGAGATAAGTAAGCTACCTAGAGTTCGAAGGAATATTCTTAAGTATATTAGGAATCTTAATACTCTACTAGTAGATATTAAGCGCGCAAAGGCAATAGTTTTAGGTAAGAAGTTTAATATTTATATAGAAGGACTTTATATTATTAGATACTAGTATAATAAGTATAGACGTCGCCTAGACGAGTTAAAGATCGCTATAATTATAAACTAGGTAGAACCTAGGTTACTAAAATCGGTAAGAGTATTTATTAGTATCTATATATACTATCGTATCTAGATTCGAGATTTTGCGACAATTATATAATCGATCTTTTTCCTATTCAAGAAGGACGTAGACTTTGTTTAGGGTAATAATTAGAAGGAAGTAATAACTTAACTATAGAATACCCTTACTAAGGCTCCCGCCTTAAAACCGATTCGGTATAATAAAGGATTAGGATAGTTGATTCTTTCTATTAATATATCGACTAAGAGTTAGGGCGCAGAGCTCTCTTAGGAGTATAAAGGAAAGCGCTATCTATATAGGTATACGAGTAGTATCTAGTTAGTTACTAAAAGGAAGTATAATACTCTTAAGTTAGAGTATAGAGCGCTCTTAAATATACTTAAGAAGTTTAAGATTTACCTATAGGGTATATATTTTATTATCGAAATAGATACTTAGACCCTTATTTATTAGATTAATAGAACGTTATCCGATATTACCGGCGTACTTATAACGAGATAGCTTACGTAGATAGTAATATAGAACTTCGAGATTCGACATATTAAAGGAAAGAAAAATATAGTTATAGATAGACTATCTTACTAATATAAGGATATTCCTATCGAGGATATTCCTCTTATTCCTAATTTCGATATTAACGATTTTATAGCCTCGGATCTTAGAGTAGTTACTTATTATAGTCTATAGATCTGTTCGCTTTCTAGTTCTAACGGATACTATACGACGGACTAACTAGAGTCTTATAACTCCTTAGACGATAATCCAAACGAGAGTTCTAGTATAATATAGGATAGCGAGAGCGAACCTTCGCCGGAAAAGCGTTAAAAGTAGTAAGGACTAGATAGCTTTTATACTAACGAGTATTATATAATTGCGGATTACCTAATAATACTAAAGAAACTACCGCTATACTCCTCTACCAAAGAGTACTAAGTTATTAGAAAGAAGGTATTCAACTTTCTTATTTTATATCGATAATTGTTCCGCTAAGGAGTACGAGGATTACTATATAGACGTATTATTAATAATACGACGAAATAGGAAGAAATTATTAAACGTCTTTATAATAAGCATGGCTATAAGGGACGAGAAGTAACTACTAAACTAGTTAGATAGTAATACTTCTAGGAAGGTTACTATAAAGACGTCGCTATATAGGTTAAAGGTTGTAAAACTTATTAGATAAACGATTAAAACAAAGTTAACGAGGGTCTAAATATAATAAAGATTCGTAGTAAGTTACTCGGTACTCGGTAGTTAATTGACTATATAGGTATACCTAAAAGAGAAGGTTTCGAGTATATTATTTATACTCGTAAAGAGCTTAGCGGCTAGAGTAAAGCTAAGGCTCTTCGAGGTTCTCCGAATACTAAGTAGATTACTAACTTTATTTACGAGTATATTATTACTAGATAGGGAGTTCCTCTCGAGATCGGTATAGATAGTAGCCCTAAAAATAAACGCTTCGTTAATACTCTTCTTTACTTATTTAGTACTAGGAAGATTCAGATTTCTCTATATAACTCGTAGGCTTAAGGCGGAATTAAACGAACTTATCGGCCAATTATTATAGTATTGCGTAAGATAACTAATAGTAGAAAGAAACCCTAGGTATCTCTATTATATAGTATCCTATAGGTAGAGAGGACAACTATAAAATAGACGATAGGAATAACGCTAGCTAGGATAATACTTAGTAAGGAATATATCCTACTAATTGAGTTAAAAATAACTACTTAGCGTATACTAAACTAGAAGTCTATAAAGACAACGGAAGACCTTCTTATAATATAAGCGGTACAACTTAATCTTAGAGAAGGAGATTTGCGAGAAGCTACTACTAGGAAGTAGTGCATGCGTTAAGAAGTAATCGACTACTAGGAAGTAACTTATATATCTCGACGCCGTACTTCGAAGCTTAAGATTGGTAATTTAGTACTACTATATAATACGAAACTAGTCTAGAGTTTTGGTAACAAGTTAGAATTTAGATAGCTTAGACTATATAAAATTTCGAAAGTTTATATAGATAAGGATACTAGACGCCGGATTAGAAGCTATAAACTATCTAAACTAGACGATATAGTTATATTTAAGAGTATACGCGTAGATCGTATTCGAGTTTTTATTCTACGAGAAGAAGCTTTATCTATTTCTAGTAAGTCCGATAGTAACGATAATATTAACGTCGAAGTATTTATTCGAATTTTAAACCCGGACGGCTTTAATCGAGAAGAATATAATATCTTCTCCGACTACTTATCGGATAACTTAATAGTAGATAAGGTAGAACTAGACGTAGGTCTAATAGTTTATATTACTTATCTAGCTAACTTTAATTCTAATATATATAAGGACTTTATCGATATTCCTCCTAATATTAACCCGGAGTTTAATATAGACCGATATTCTAACTTCGATTCTAATTAGTATACAATATTTATATATCCCGAGATTAGAATTTAAGAAGGTAATTAATATATTAAATTTTTATATTAATTTTCTTTTATTAATTATTATTATTATTAATTTGAATTTTATTATTCTTCTAGTAAATTCTTTATTTTATTTTTTATACTTGAATTTTTGAAATTTGTTAATTATTTTACAATTTGTATTATTATTATTAAGCGTTTAATTCTCCCGTCTTCGAGTTCGATACGGTAGTAGAATGAGTCTAGGGTATCGGATAGGTTAAGAAAAGATAGAGGATAGAAGAGGAGGAGTCTCTAGTTCGTCTAAAAGAAGAAAAACCTAGGTAGGGTATTAGTATTTTTTATTTATTAAGTAAGATAATAATAGATAGATCTGTAGTATAGTATATCGAACCGGACAAGTAGGTAGCCCTAGTACTAGGTACTTTTTAAATTGAGGAGTCTCTAAAGCCCGTATTAGAGGCCGTATATTAAGTATCGTATTAGTAGGCCGTATTAGTAGGCCGTATATCAAGTATCGTATTAGCAGGCCGCCCTAGTACTAGATACTTTTTAAATCGAGGAGTCTCTAAATATTAAAGCAACCTCGACGACTTAGAGACTACTATTACGACTCTAGGGGCCGGACCCGGGTATTATATTATTACCTTTACTACCTAGAAATTTACGCATCGCTCGTGTACTTATAATTACGCCGGAGCCGTATAGGTATTCTATATCGTTCCGTAAACGAGAGGCAGCCCTACCGCCGCGTATCTAGAGTTTCACTTTCTTAGGAGGACTACTATACTATATTCCGCCGCGTATCTAGAGTTTTACTTTCTTAGGAGGACTACTATACTATATTCCGCCGCGTATCTAGAGTTTTACTTTCTTAGGAGGACTGCTATACTATATTCCGCCGCGTATCTAGAGTTTTACTTTCTTAGGAGGACTACTATACTACATTCCGCCGCGTATCTAGAGTTTTACTTTCTTAGTAGGACTACCGCGCTATATTTACTTCCTTAGCTTCTACTATAACCGCGGTACTGTATGACTGCGGTAAGGTTTCTAGTTCCTCCTCTAGAGAGATAAAAAGACGAGTATTCTCTATACCTCTAGAGTTTCTAGTTCCTCCTCTAGAGAGGTCGACCTATATAGATAACCATGTATCGCCTAGAACTAGTCTGATAAAAAGACGAGTATTCTCTATACCTCTAGAGTTTCTAGTTCCTCCTCTAGAGAGGTCGACCTATATAGACAACTACGTATCGCCTAGAACTAGTCTAGTAAAAAAAAAAGACGAGTATTCTCTATACCTCTAGAGTTCCTAGTTCCTCCTCCTTAGAGGTCGACCTATATAGACAACCACGTATACCTTAGAAATAGTCCGATAGCTATCCTACCCCAAGCTATTATTAGATAGTATATCAAGCTATTATTAGATAGCGTATACGGGCCGAGTTAGAAGTATCTTTTATATACTCAAATTATACCGAAATATTGTAACGAAAAGTTCCGTATAGCGGATTCCCGGCAGCGAAATTTTGATAAAACGGACTTAGATAACTCTAGGGGCTAGCCCTGGATATTAAAACAACTAGAACTATCTACTAAAATATTATTAAAGACAGTACTAACATTAATAAGATAAGGAAGAAGATTACGAGACAAGTTTTCGATATATTATAGTTTATTCTTTTCGATAGTTATTTTTTAGATTGTTTTTATATTTCTATATTTAATCGCAGTATTTGTATTTTCTATTATATTTATATTAACTATTATCTACAATATTATAGGGAACTATATTGATACTATTAATAGGCGGGGACTAGAAATATAGTAAGGATATCTATTTAAGTAGGAGGATTCTTTCTTTCCTTCTTCTCTTTTACTCTTTATATCTTTTATTTTCTACAACTTTAACTACGAATACGAACGAAACTAAAGCTATACGAGTACGAGCTACCTAAGGTACTTATTATAGGACCTAAAACTCGAAGCTAGAAGGACGATAACGGCGGACCCGATAAGTCTATAACGAGCGACTCCGAATCTATACTAGCTAATAATAATACCGCTCTTACAATTACGGGTAGAGTAGCTACTATAGATAAGAAGAACAATACTATAAGCTTTCTAGAATTAGAATAGTTTAAGTTGATTAAGTAGAGCGCCGAGAAATAGAGTTAAGTACTAGATATTATAGAACTAGGAGAACGTGTTACTTATCTTAATAGTATTCGTTAGGAGATTAAGAATCGATCGAATTAAAATAAGATAGTCTCGATTCTCTTTATTAACTATCTAAAATAGAGTAAGGACGGAGAGTATAAACTACTTATCCCAACTACTAGGTCCGTTATAGAAGTACTTAAAACTAATTTGTCTATTATTAATATATACGCGACCTAAGGCGTGAAAACCCGAAATTAGGTAAGGGCTATATATAAGGATATTCGCGGCTTAACGCGAGCAGATAATATTAAGGGAGTAGGCAAATATTTCGTTAAATAGGATAGCGGAATCCTTAGTAGTCTCCTTAATAATAAGTAGTCTCCCCTCTTTATTAATAGGAGGGATAGTATAATACTATAGACCGCTAAGTTCTAACTTAGCCGCAACTTACTTATTAGACTTCGATTATACTTTAAGCTAGTTATCGAGCTTCTAATTCAAACCGTACTTAAGATACTTAGCGTAGTAATCTACTATTACCTATTAATAATTGTATAATCCCGAAACTTATTAAGACTATAGTAGTCTAATATAGTAGGTCTAGTCGATATTATTAGTATCGAGAAGGGCGAAGAGATTAAGCGAGTAGTTTACGATAAGTATTCTAAGGACGTTAACTAGGATAACTTTAGTAGAGTCTATTATCCTAGGTATTTATTACTAATTACTGCAACCTAACTTCAGTAGTATCTTATACGTCCGAAGGAGATCGGTTAGTATAATAACGATCCTTTCTACGAATATTCTTAAGTATCTTCCGGTATAAGTTAGTAACTATTGGATATAGCGCTTTTATCTCCCTTATCTAACGTAGGATCGGCTTACGGTACGCTACTCAATATCCTCGAAGAAGTAATAAAGAAACTCGACTAGTAGAATAAAGAGAAGTTTAGAGAAGATAATAATACGTCTCGTATTACTCGATCTAAAGGCAAGAGCAGGCAAAAGTCTCCCGAGGAGTATAATAAAGATAATATAGTTATAGATAAAGAGGAGGACGTCAAAGATAATAGGCTTACTAAAGATACTTATACTTGTAGTACTACGGCTAATAAGGTTCGTCTAAGTATCCTTCTAAAGAAACCTACGGTTAGTTAGACACGTATTAGCGATATTAGATATATAGACCTCGGTAAGAAGGTTAAGATAGTAATAATCAAGCGCTCTATACTAGATAACTTTTAGAAGTTCGTAAAGATAGTTATTACCGTCAAAGATAAGATATACTAGAACTATTTACGATATATAATAGGCTAGGTGGTACTTTAGACACGAAATAGTAAGATATTACTTCTTACTAAGCGGCTAGTAGAGTAGGCAACCTATACGAATATAGTTACGTTTATAACTTTACGCGATAAGTTTGATTAGTTCCGTATAGGTAACCGACCGTCTATTTATTCTAACTATATTAGTATCTACGCCTATAAGCCAATCAATATTAATATTTTCGAGAAGAATACTATAAGTCCTAAAGAGTACGAAACCTTTCGTAATTAAATCTAGACAAAGAGCGACCTTAAAGACTAGAACCGCGATAGTAGCGTCCTAAACGAGAGTACTTTCAAGTACTAGATAAAGGAGGAGGCTTTATTCGATAGGAAGATTAATAGTATTAAGTACTTTAAGAACGTTCCCGACGACTTATAATAGATAGGTTAGTTCTAGGCTATTAAGGATATCGCTAAGATCGAGTTAGTATACTATATTTAGTATTTGCGCAAGGTTAATAGGAAGAACAATCTAGGATAGAACCGAACTATATACTATAGTATTACCTAGTAGGCAATGCGCTAATCTATTAGATACTAGGCTCGATATATTGCGCTTCGTCTAGATCGTCGATTCTAGCTAATCTCTTACCCTTACTACGCTAAGACGACTAGAAAAGGTAATAATATTATATTCCGTTATATCGATATTAATATTAAGGATACTATCGAATTAAATAAAGGTACGAATTAGATTCAAGGCAGTCTAACTATATTTAGAGAGACTACTAATAACTATACCTAGTACGTTCCGATAATACATAAGATAGACAACTTAGTTATATAGTAGGATATAAATAAGTTGGCCGGAGTCCCTCTCGGTAATAGTTATATTACGAAGATCCTTCTAAAGATATAGAATAGTAATTATATAGAGCGATTTAGAGTAGACTTTTAGCGTTAGATTATAGCCGACTATACTATCTATATTACCTATCTATTAAACTTCTATAGATTAGTAGGAAAGGCAGATAGTATTCGTCTAACTATATTGCCCTAGTACTACGGTATTAAGGTAGATTATGCGATACTTAAGATTCCTAAAAGCGGTACCTAGGAGGAGCTTACTAAGGCGTATCGCGATCTCTAGGTTGGACCTACGTCCCTATCTAGTTACTCCGTCAACTATAGTAAGTTACTATATCCTTTTCCTTCGTATATCACACTATATTTAGTCGAGCCAATTATATAAGTACTAATTAGTCGTCTCTAATAGGATAACTACGATGTTATTAAGCAAGTTGAGAGAGTCGTCAAGGATAATTACTATTTTAAGGATATTATCGATAGATAGGAAACCGAAATTACGAACTTAATTACTAACAAGTTTGCCGCATTTATTAAATAGGAGATATATTATTTCGGTAAGACGAGTTTCTTTGCATATCGCTTCCGCGAAGGCGGACTAGTTAATAAACTAGATTAGTACTTTATAACAAAATAGAATAAACGCGATCTCGACGATATACTCGAGGATAAGGATAGCGATAGTAATAACGAGGTAGATAGTTAGGATAATAGTAAAGGTCTATCTAGTACGGTAGTAGGTACTAGTACTTAAGGTTAATACTCTTTCTTTTATTAGTAGCGATAAGTTTTTCTTTTGTTAGTAGCGATACTAGTCTTGTTATATTAAGGGACGATACAACTATAAAAGGGGGGTAAGAATATAGTAGGGATATGCTATTATAGGGCTAGTATATAAGGGACGGACTTAGTATCTATCTGATATTTAAGAACTAACTAATAATATATACTTATACCACCTTTTATACGATAGTCTTTTAAGTAGTATATTTGAGACCTTTTATCTTATCTTTATCTATATATTTACTTCTATCTAATCTTACCTCTACTCTATTATTCTATCTGACTATAAGATCCTATTAATAGCGGATAATAATATCTAGCCTTTACCTTACCGACGCTCTTCCTACTATAGCGGCCTAGCTAGGCGGGTACGAGGATAAATAGTTATAGCGAACTAGTTATTTATTAAAAATATAGATTAAAGCGTCTCTAGGTTAGGAGACGTTGGGCTTATTAGAGATAAATTTCTCGTATAAGGTAACGGCGACGCTATAGAATCTAGTCTCTCTATCTAGCTATCTATCCCTAGAATACGCTTGAATATATTCTAGATCGTAAAGACTCTTAACGAGATTTAGATTACTACCCTCGTAATAGACAATATTCCTAAATTCTAGGCGGTTAGTAGTTTTTTTCGCTTTAGTAGACTAGGTTAATACGAGATAACCCTATAAGTCCCTATAGGAATAGTAGATTAGGGTAGCGGTAAGTAAGAATATATAATCGCAACCTAGCTAAGAAGGAGTAACTATATATTAGGAGTCTTTATTACGATAGATATACGCTTTATCGATAATAAGATTATCAAATATACCTTTTAGGTTACGTTCCTATTTTTTTTTATTAATATAAAAGTTCTTACTACCTTAAAGAGAGTCCTTTTTTAGCTAATCGTATTCGTATCGTATTATCTTATTTGATAGGTATGCGGCCTCGTATTCCTTATAGCGAGTACGTTAGAGGAGTCCTAGACCGTAACGACTAACTATAGTATTAGGTATAGAGATAACGAGAATAGGGTAGGTTCCGTTATAGGCTAGTTTTTAAATAAATAGTATCTCCTTAGATTTTCGGGTAAGTAGCTTACTAATATAGGTAAAGTCGACGGTTTTATTTATAATCGCTCCGCCTTCTTATTCAAGCTAAATCTCTATAACGGATTTCTTACGGTCGGAGTAGTATACGACGAGTTTAAAGTCTTCTAACAATTTCCTTACCTCTTTATACTATTGTATTACTAGTATACCGGGAACTAATATAATCTAGGGGCGGAAGGGTCTAATATCGTTAAGAGTTTATCGAAATTTTATATCGTCTTTATCTTTATAGTATTAAACCTAGGCGGCAATAGTAGCGTCGTATTGATCGGTATATTCCTATAGGTTAGGGTTAGTAGTAGTTCGTAATAGGTAAAGGGTAATACTCCGGTTAGTTATTAAGGGATATAAAGAAGACTCCCTCGCAAACCCTATTAGAGTTAGGTAGACGTATAGTAAGTATAGTAGTAAGTATAGTAAAAGTTTTACTAAGTCCTACAATAGCGGCTAGAATTATATCTATAATAATATATTCCTTTAGCTTCTCTCTTATTACGATAAGGGCGTAGACTTAGAACTAGAAGAGGTAGGGACTACCTTTTCTTATACCGCGAACTTAGATCGGCTAGGATAGGTCGATATTAAGGGTCTTATAAGCCTTAAGGAATCGAGTATACTCCTAATCGGTATTAGTTAATAGGTTAGTAACGAGGTTAACTTCGGAAGTAGAGGTATTATCAAATTGCGGGGAGGTAGTATTATTGAAATAAGCTTACTCTCGAGACTCCGCTATACCTTAGGTATTAGGTAAGGTACTATTAAGTTGAGTACTAATCGTATCGCTAGCAATATTAGTAATTATATCTTTAAGAGTTTCCGTGTCTATAAGTTGCCAACTATCCTAGTAGAGGGTTTTGATAATAATATAAACGGATTCGTAGAGTAGGGGCTATAGTAGTATAGATAGGCTTTTATTACGAGACGGATCGTTCTTATAGGCCTACCGGATTATAAGGTTGTCTATAATACGGGCGTTTAGAAAAGCGTTTACCTAGGTCGAGTCGAGACGTTAGATAAAGCTAATACTATACGCAATTTTTAGGATATAGGGTTTAAGAGTATCTCTAATTAGATCGTTAAGCTCGGACTCGGTTTAGTAGGCCTTAGAAAACAAGTTCTTTAGAGATTCGAAGATAGAGGAGGGAAGCGTTACTTACTTATTCCGCTTAAGGTAGTCGATAGCGATTTAGATTTCTTTTTACTCTAGATTATCTAGGATTTGTAGTTGCCGTTCTACTTCTTCCTTATAATAGAGTTGTATTTGTAGGACGGCGTTAATAGGGTTATTAGGTATTACTTAGTCTTCGTTATTATCTAACGATAATATATCTATATTAAGGTCGTTACTACGGGGTTTTAGTTAGTTAGCTTGGGACCTTAGGTCCTTTTTAGTCGCCTAAGTAATACTTTCCAAATACGCGACTTAGGTATCCAATTCTACTACTCGACGTTAATACGATTTCGTCGAACTCTTTAGTTTTATAGTCAAAGCTTTAGTAGCTTTGGCAAGGTCCGGGCCTTTAGTCTCGACCGTGTTTTTAAGCTAACGAAAGTTAGTACGATTCTCTAGGAAGTAGACTTTTAAGGTTAGGGGATATAGGGGGATACGAAGGAGTCTCCCTCGTATTCTCTAACGAAAGAGAAGTTGGGGGAGGTAACTTACTTTTTTCTCTAGAATATATAGCGCTCTATCCGAGATAGGCGTTATATCTTTCCTAGTATAGGTATATTTAGTACGTCGGATAATTAGCTATATACGATTACGCTAGATCGAAGATAACTAATTTTTACCGAAAAAGATACTATTAGCTAAAAGATATAGTATTATTTAAAGATCGTAGAGTATAGTAGCGTAGTTATTAAGGAGGCCCCAATCCTCTTTAGCCTAATATATTATACGGTTACGGCTAAGTTTATAGTAACCGCCGGACTCGAGTTAATTATAGGCGAGAACGGTACTAATAAACGTTATAGTATAAGCGATCCCTCTAGGCGCTCGGTAGTCATTCACGGACGCGAGGAGTATATCGATAACGATAGTAACTACTAGAGATAGTATAAGGTTACTAAAGTCCGCTATTAATAGGCTATAGAATAGGGCGAGGTCTTTGGGTTTCATATAGATACGTTTATCTTAGGCGTTATTAATAAGCTAATAATCGAAGAGGGAAAGAGATATAGCGACGTCGGACGCTTTAGCCTTATCCACGAGTATATTAGAATCGTATACGCTAGTAAGGTTTCCGAAATCCTAGATACTATAGATCTACGGTTTTTGCGAAGACGTTTGGACTAGCGTTTCGAATTCAGCTATTATATATTTTTTAGGCGCTTTATTATTATCTATATCGAGATCTAATTCTATAGTATCGACTAATAGGCTTTTAACTAAGGTTGGGGTAGGTAGGATAGTAGGGAGAGGAGTTAAGTTTAGTAGCGAGGTATAGGACGCGGGTTTTTATTCGGAGCTATCGCTCGTAGTATTAGTATTATAGGTAGGTACGGGGTTGTCCGGGTCTATAGTAGACTATAGAGGCTCGTACGTACCGGGGTAGCACTTCTAATATCGGTTAGTAGGGAAGGCTTACTTTAGGGCGATAATAGGGAGTCTCCCTAGTATCTACTAAGGTACTATATAAGAGGTATATAGAGGATATTTGGAATATAGTAGTAGAGTTATATCCGAATAGTAGATCGAGTACTAGAGGATGCGAGAGGGTCTCCTATTCTTCGAGGGATATTACCTTTGTTAACGTTTAACCTGCGGTTTAAGTAATCTAACTAGAGGTTAGTTGGGGCGACTTCGCGTAGTAAACGAATAGTAGATAGAAGGATTACCGAAGATATAGGGTTATTAGGTTAATAGTAGGGTTGTTAAGTTAGTTACGAGGAGATAGAGTAAGGAGTATAAATAGATTAGGATACGGACTATACGCTAGTATAGATTGAAGTAGGGTAGATCGTACTAGTACTAATACTATATAATATTAATCGCGAGTTACGTGTAAATACTAAAGAACGGGTAACTAACCTAGGGGAGTTTTTTTTAAAGTAAAGATAGTTATCTAGTAGTTTATATATAGATAGGCTTTAGTTATAGAGCTCCGGGCAACGAGTAATAAGGGACGTTTAGTCCGGGTAGTTAGGGTTAGGAAATAAGAGAGTTGTTTAGGAGTTCTATTCGTATCCCCTAATAGACTTAGTAAACAAATAACTATAGAAGGGAGGGAAAGGTTAAGGGTCGCGATATTTACTAAGGTTAAGATATTATATAAGGGTTAGGTACTAGATAAGGTAATAGTTGGAGAGTATTTAAGAGTAGAAAGATTGTTATAGAGCTTAGTAATAGGGGATATAAGGGAGTCTCCTTCGTAAGTCCTATTAGGTTATAGAATCGATTGGGTATACTACGCTTATAGACGGGGAGTAGAAAAGAACGAGTAGAAGGAATTGGAGAGGCGCGGTTAATAAATAACTAGAATAATAGATCGTAGGGGATATACTATTAGAAAGCGTAGTAGATAGGTTTTACTACGGACTTTTATAATATATATAAAGGATAAGGTAGGAAACGGCGATTGCTTAGACGTATACCGGGGAACGGGAAATAGAATAACGCTAGGAAAGAAGAATTCGAGGAGGCGCAATTAGTAAATAATAATAATACGAAATTATAGGGGAATAGGCTAGTAGAGGGCGTATTAGATAGGTTATATTACGGACTTTCGTAACAAGATTTGGAGGACAAGGTAGGGAACGGCGATTATATAGGCGTATACCGAGGGAATAAGAAGGAGAAAATTCGCGGAGGAGAAAAGTTTAAGGAGACGTAGTTAATAAGTAATTATAATTTTATATTATAGGAGGGTAGGCTAGTAGGGAGCGTAGTAGATAGGTTATATAGCGGACTTTCGTAATAAGATTTAGGGGATATAGTAGGAAAGGGCGATTGTTTAAACGTATACTAAGGGAGTAGGGAGAAGGAAATCGCGAAGAGAGGGGAGTTCGAGAAGACGCGATTAATAGGTTTTTATAATATTATATTATAGGAGGGTAGGCTAGTAGAGAGCGTAGTAGATAGGTTATACTATAGACTTTCGTAATAAGATTTGGAGGATAAGGTAGGAGACGGCGATTATATAGGCGTAAACCGACGGAACGGGGGGAAGGGAATTATAAAGAGAGGGGAGTTCGAGGATACGCAATTAATAACTAATTATAATTTTGTATTATAGAAGGATAGGCTGGTTAGGAGCGTAGTAAATAGGTTGTACTACGGACTTTCGTAATAAGATTTAGAGGATAAGGTAGGAAACGGCGATTATATAGGCGTATACTAATAGAACGGGGAGAAGGGAATTACGAAGAGAGGAGAGTTCAAGGATACGTAATTAATAACTAATTATAATTTTGTATTATAGAAGGATAGGCTAGTAGGGTATATAGTAGATAGGTTATACTACGGACTTTCGTAATAAGATTTAGGGGATAAGGTAGGATATAGCGATTATTTAGCCGCGTACTAAAGGAATAGGAGGAAGAAAAAATCGCGGAGAGAGAAGGGTTTGGAGAGATACGATAAATAGATAATTAGGATTTTATATCGTAAGAGGGTATCCTAGTAGAAGGGCGGGAGACGGGTTATAAAGGTAGATTTAAGTATTAAGTTTTATATTATAGGTAGTAAATAGTAGGTTATAGTATATAGGGTAATAATAGATTAAAGAATAGTATTACGTATTAACCTAAGAGAAAGAATCGAGGTATAAGATATAATAGAGGGTTTATTATAGGCGTAGGGGGGTAATAGAATAGGAAAGGTAGAGCTAGTTAGATTTTTGATTTTCTTAAAGGTAATAGGTATAGATACTTTAGTAGACGAAACCGACCTTAACCTTAACCCGTAGGCTACTATAACCTAACCCTAACCCTAACCCTAACCCTAACCCTAACCCTATAGCTAAAGGACTAGAGAATACTAAAAAAAGACCCTTCTTAGGAGAAGGAAAATTCTTCTATTAAGGTTTATAAGAACTATCTTATTAACTATAACTATATAGAGATCTTTAACTATCTTATAAAGTCTATTCTAAAATAATTTTTTAAAATCTTTATTCTCTCTTTTCTTACTTCTTTATAACTATATAGAAATTTTT